>CAUYTI010047557.1:0-20623 GCA_963575145.1 Galago senegalensis
GGCGCCTGTGGTCCCAGCTACTTGGGAGGTGGAGGCAGGAGACTCGCTTGAGCCCAGGAGTTGGAGGTTGCTGTGAGCTGTAATGCCACGGCACTCTACCCAGGGAGACAGCTTGAGGCTCTGTCTCAAAAAAAAAAAAAAAATTAAAAAGCTTATGAAGTAAAAGTTATAGTAAGCTAAGATTAACTTATTATTAAAGAAAGAAAAACTGTTTTATAAATTTAGTATATATACTCAGCTGGATATATGAGTGGTATATAAACAGTGGCTTATGTTTATAATCCCAGAACTTTTGGAGGCTGAGGTGGGAGGACTGTTTAAAGACAGGAGTTTAAGACTAGGTTGGGGAACACAGCAAGATCCCAAGTCTACAAAAAATAAAATTGTCCAGGTGTGGTGGAGTGTACCAATAATCCCAGTTACCTGGGAGGCTGAGGCAGGAGGATCACCTGAGCCCTGGAATTCAAGGCCACACTGAGCTATGATTATGCCACTATAGTCTAGGCAACAGAGTGACACTCCATCTCTTAAAAACAACATTTAGTGTAGTCTAAGTGTTCACTGTTTCATGAAGTCTATAACAGTGTCTGTCCTAGGCCTTCGCATTCACTCACCCAGAGCAACTTCTAGTCCTATAAGTTCCATTCATGGTAAATACCCTACATAGGTGGACCATTTTTAATTTTATATACAGTATTTTACTATACCTTTTCTATGTTTAGATATACAAATACTTACCATTGTGTTACAGTTGCCTACTATATTCAGTACAGCAACATGTCATACAGGTTTGTACTCTAGAAGCACCAGGCTGTCCCATATAGCCTAGGTGTATAGTAGGCTATACCATCCTGGTTTGGGCAAGTACACTCTATAATATTTGCACAAAAAATTGCCTAATGACACATTTCTCAGAACATATCCCTCTTATTCAGTGGCACATGACTGTATTCATTGTGTACTTTCCGCTACTAAACATTACTCTTTTCAAATTGTCACTACCAGGACAAACAACTTCTAATTAATACTACAAAAGACATATAGTAGGTCTGTATTCTTATTCTTTCTACAGATGACAGATATATAGATAATTACATATGTTGTGTTTATAATATATATTAATATAAAATACATACATGTTTATATATAGTCATACATCACTGAGCAACAGGGATATGCTCTGAGAAATGCATCAGAAGACAATTTAGTCCTATGAACATTAGGGAGTGCACTTACACAAACTTAGATGGTACAGCCTACTACACACCTAAGCAATATGGTATGGCCTATTGCTCCGAAGCAACAAACCTTTCCAACATGTTACTGTACTGAGTATTGTAGGCAACTATAACACAATGGTAAGTATTGGTGAATCTAAACATAGAAAAGGTATGGAAAATGTTATTATAATCTTACGAGATCATCATCCTTTATGTAGTCCATGACTGACTTAAATATCATTATGTAGTCCATGACTACATATTAAAATCTTCATTTAGGTATACATTATATAAAATTAACTCATTTTATATTGTGTTTCTTGAGTTCTGAAAAACATATACACCCACTTAATTATCACCACAATCAGGATATAGACATTTCTAACACGCCCCCAAAATTCCCTCATGTGAGGCGCATGATATATGTAAAAGTAAAATATACAATAGTACAAAGAATGAGAGAGAGGAACTGGAATATATTATTGGAAGTTATTATACTATATATGAAGTAATATAATATTATTTGAAGATAGACTATAATAAAGATGTATATTTTTTAAATTTATGGAACCACTAAAATGTTTTTAAAACTAATAAGCCAGTAGTAAAGGTAAAATGGAATAAAACAACACTCAGAAAGCAGAGTAAGAAAAATTAAGGAAAAGAAAACAACAACAAACAAACAAGGAAGACAGAAAACAACTAGCAAAATGGTAATTTTAAAGGCAACCATACCAATACTTACATTAAATGTAAATAATTGAAACATCCCAATAAAATGATTGAGATTGACAGAATGAATACAAAAGCAAGATGTGGCTGTGTACTACCTATAGGAAATCCACTTTAAATCCAAATACATACATAGGTTAAAAGTTGACCAGCCTGAGCAAGAGTGGGACCCCCTCCTCTACAAGAAACAGAACGTTAGCCAAGTGTGCTGATGTATGCCTGTAATCTTAGTGATTCAGGACGCTGAAGCAAGAGAATTGCTTGAGCCCAGGAATTTAAGGCTGAAGTGACCTATGACGATGCCGCTGTACTCTAGCCTGGATGACAGAGTAAGACCCTGCCTCAAAAATAAATAAATATGGTGGGATTAAAAACTAACACAGCCTTTTTGGAAAGAAGTATGGAGAATCCTCAAATATCTAGACCTTTCATTTGACCCTGTAATCCCATTACCACATATCTACCCAGAAAAACAAAAATCATTTTACCACAAAGATATTTGCACTAGAATGTTTACTGTCGCTCAATTCAGAATTGCGAAGTCATGGAAGCATCTAAGTACCCATCAAGCTCACAAATGGGTCAACAAACTGTGGTATATGTATACCATGGAATATTATTAAGCTGTTAAAAAATATGGAGACTTTACATCTTTTACATTTACCTGGATGGAGCTGAAATATATTCTTCTTAGTAATTTATCTCAAGAATAGAAAAATAAATATCCAATGTACTCCAAACTAGTATGAAATCAATATATAAATCATTATGTGTTCATAAGAACAATAAAACAATATTATAGTCCAGTTCAAGGTTAAAGGGAAGCAGGAGGGGGAGGTGGGAATGTATGGCAGAAGGAGGGAGGGCATAAGGGGGGATCTCACCTCATGTGCACATTGTGAGGGTATACAACATACCCCTCTGAATGAGGGGCTCTTCTACAAACAGAACTTTACACTGGAAGGGAGAACAATATAATCTAAAAATTGTACCCTCATATTAATTTGAATAAAAATAAATAAAAAATAAATAAGATATAGGTTAAAAGTAAACAGATAGAAAAATATATGCTATGCAAATACCATGACAATATTAATATCAGAACACAGAATATACCAGGGACAAAGAGGGACATTACCTAATTATTAAGGAGTTAATTCATCAGGAAAATATAACAATCCTAAGACTGCCTACACTAAACAGAAGAATAAATAAGACTGCTTACACTAAACAGAGCTTCAAAGAATACAAATCTGGTAGCTGAAAGAATAAACTCATTATTATGACTAGACATGTCAACTGATAGAACCAGTAGGCAAAAAATTAGTAAAAATAAACAGGGGCAAAACAAAACAACATTATCAACCAAACTGACCTAATTGATATTGACAGAATACTTCAACAAGAAAGAATATACACTCTTTTCAAGAACACGTAAACATTCTGGGACTTAGAACAATATTCATCCAATTTAAAATAACTGACATTATACAAAGAGTATTCTGTGACCAAAACAAAATTAGATGAGGTCAGCTCACCGCCCATAGCTCAAGGTTAGGGTGCCAGCCACATACACCAGGGTTGGCAGGTTCAAACCTAGCCCAGACCTGCTAAACAATGACAAGTACAACAACAACAACAACAACAAAATAGCTGGGCGTTGTGGCGGGTGCAGCTACTTGGGAGGCTGCAGCAAGAGAACCACTTAAGCCCAAGACTTTGAGGTTGCTGTGAACTGTGACACCGTGACATTCTACTGAGGGTGACATAGCAAGACTGTCTCAAATAATAATAGATTAGGCATCAGTAACAAAAAGATGTGTGGATGATCCCAATGTATTTGCAAGTTTAACAACATACTTCTAAAAACCCAAAAGTTAAAGAGGAAGGCTTCCCTGTCCCAAAATTAGAAAAAAAAAATTTAAATAAAGACATAATATATTAAAAGTTTCTGGATGCAGTTAAAACATTATTTAGAGGAAAATTTATAGCATTGTAAGTTTATGCTAGAAAAGAAGATAACAAATCAATGATCTGACTGCTTATCTTCAGAAAAAAGAGAACAAATTAGATTAAAGGTAAGCAGGACAGAAATAAAAGTGAGAGCAGAAACCAATAATGAAATGATGAAATAAATCAATAATGAAATTTTAAAACAGTAGAGGAAAAAAATCATGAAACGATACTTTGTTCTTTTCTATTACTAAATATAGTATTCCACTGTATGGCTACTGAAGTTTTCTTTGAAAACTGATAATCATCCAGGGAAATAAATAAAAAAGAGAGAAGGCACAGATTGCCATGAAAGGACTTAAAGAGAGCCCATCAATACACATCCTGCAGGCCAGGTGCAGTGGCTCATGCCTGTAATCTTAGCACTCTGGGAGGCTGAAGTAGGTGGATCACTGGAGTTCAGGAGTTTGAGACCAGCCTAAGCAAGAGTAAGACCCTGTCCACTAAAAACAGAAAAACTAGTTGGGCATAGTAGCACACGCCTGTAGTCCCAGCTACTTGGTAGGCTGAGGCAAAAGGATTGCTCAAGCCTAAGAGTTTGAGGTTGCTATAAGCCAGTGATTCTCAACCTTCCTAATGCCGCAATGTATTTTCATTTTTACAAAGGGGTCACGACCCACAGGTTGAGAACCGCTGCCATAAGCTATGACACCATGGCATCAGGGTGACAGAATGAAACTCTTGTCTAAAATAAAGAAAAAGTACAGATCCTACAGACATTAAAAGAGGATATTATAAATAAATTATGCTAATTACTTTGAAAACTTAGCTGAAGTGGATAAATTCAAGGAAAAGACACAAATCTCAAGGCTCACTCAATAAGAAATAAAGAACCAAAATATCCCTATTTCTCTGGAGGAGAAATAGAATTTAGAGTTATAAACCTTCACACAAGGAAAGCTCAATGCCCACATGGTTTTACTGGAAAATTTTACCAAATATTTATGCAAGAATTAATATTAATATCACTCTTATACAAACTTTTCTAGAAAACAGAGAGAAGAGAACACTTCTGAACTCATTTTATGAGACCAGCATTTTGCTGATACCAAAGCCAGGCAGAAACACTACAAGAAAAGTGCAGACCAATAAATCCTCACGAATACAAATGCAAAAATTCCTAACAAAACATTAACAAATCAAATCCAATAAGAAGTAACATCATGATCAGTTAAAGTATATTTCCAGAATGAAAGAATGGCTCAACACTCATAAGTTAATCAATGTGATGTACTGTATCAACAAACTAAAGGATATCAAACCATATGATTCTATCAGTAGGTAAAACAAAAACAGCTGACAAATTCAAAATCCATTTATGATGAAAACCTCTCAGAAAATGAGAATAAAAGGGGACATCCTTAACCTGATAAAAGATCATCTGTCAACGGATGATCAGCTATCAACATAGGTAACAGTGCTTTCTCCCTAAGATAGGAACCAGGGAAGAATGTCCATGCTCACCACTCCTATTCATTATCATAATGGAGGTCCCAGCCAGTATGGCAAGGCTGATTTCAAGATTTACTACAAAACTGTATTAATAAAAATAATGTTACAAGGGTACATGTGAAATTTACTAGGTGTAGAATAGAAATGTCTTAACACAATAAGAAAATGCCGTGAAGGCTATGTTAACCAGTTTGATGAAAACATTTCAAATTGTATACAAAACTAGCACATCATACCCCAGAATTGCATTAACATACACAGCTATGATTTAATAAAAAAAAAATAGTGTGCTTTTATTAAAAGGCCAACTCACATAGATCAACGGAACAAAATACATAATCCAGAAACAGACCACTACATAAAGGGTGGCTATAAAGTTCATGTGCAAGTTAAAATAGTGTGCAACTTAAAATTGTATACAAACTTTATGGATACTCTGTACATGGTAAATTCATTTTCAACAAAGGTGCTAAGGAAATTTCAATGAAGGAACTTCAACAAATAGTGCTGGTACATGCGACCATATATATGTAAAAAATAAACTTGATACCATATACAAAAATTAACTCAAAATAGATTATTTAGGTCCTAAATGAAAAAGTGAATAAAAGTAAAGAAGTTAAATTAGAAGTAAAACTTCCATACGAGATGAGTAAATCTTTGTGAAAATGAGCTAGGGTCAGGCAAATACTTTTTTAAAGCCATAAAAGGAAAAACTGACAACTTGGATCTCATTAAAATTTACAATTTCTGCTCTTCCAAAGGCTGTTTTTAAAAAATGAAAAAAATAAGGCATAGATTGTAAGAAAATATTTTCATAATACATCTGGTAAAGGGTTGGTAGACATTATACATAAATAATACTCAAACTCAATAATACGTAAACAAAGAGCTCAGCTAAAAATGTGCAAAAGAACTGAACACATACTTCACTAAAGTAGATGGAGATGGCAAAAAACAAACCACACAAAAAGATGCTCAACAGCATTAATGAAATGCAAATTAAATCCACAATGAAGTATCACTACATATTAAAATAGCTTAATTTTTAAAAAACTGACAATATGAAGTGCTGTTAAGAATGCAGAGCATCTGGAACTCTCAAACATTTCTGGTGGGCATGCAAAACAGTATTTCGAAAAATAGTTTAGTGGTTTCTTATTCCTACATAATTGCCCAAAAGAAATAATGACATATGTCCACACAAAAACCTGTATATGAATGTATATAAAAGCTATATTTATAATTGCCCCAAACTGGAAAAAATCCAAATGTCTATCAAAAAGTGAATGGATAAACAAATCTGGTATAGCCATGCAGTGGAATACCATATACAGTAATAGAAAGGAACAAACCACTTATACATAAAAACATATAGATCACTTTCATATTATGTTAAGTGAAGAGAGCAGACATGAGAGGCCACATACTTACTGTATGATTCTGTTTATGTGAGTGGTCTGGAAAAGATAAAACTATAGGTGGATAAATTAGATCAGTGGTTGACAAGAGCTGGGGGTATGGGGAAGGGATTGACTATATAAAGACTGAACAAAGCAACTTTTGGAGGTTAATGAAAATACTCTATCTATTACAGTAATATTTACACAACTATATAAGTTTGTCAAAATTCATAGAACTTTAAACCAAAAAAAAAAAAAAAAAGACTTTACTACATATAAAGAATATCTCAAAAAACCTGGGAAAAAATTTCCTTCAAGCTGTGCACCTTTGTACTCAACCCTCCTTGGCTCATGCACACACTTCCCTAGCTCCTAGCAACTAACCACCCATTTACTTTCTGTCCCTATAGATTAATTTTGCCCAATGTTTTGAGTTTCATTTATATTACTGCATTTAACAGCAATTCATTCCCTTTTGATGATGAGTAGAATTCTACTGCATGGATATATTCTACAATTCATTCATTCAAATGTTGACAGACATCGAGTAGCTTCCAATTTATGGATATTATGAAGTTGCCTTGAACACTGATGTACAAGTCTTTGGATAAACATATGTATTTCTTTCTTTTTTTTTTTTTTTTTGAGACGGAGCCTCAAGCTATCCCCCTGGGTAGAGTGCCATGGCATCAGGCTCACAGCAACCTCCAACTCCTGGGCTCAAGAGAGTCTCCTGCCTCAGCCTCCCAAGTAGCTGGGACTACAGGCGCCCGCCACAACGCCTGGCCATTTTTGGGTTGCAGCCATCATTGTTGTTTGGTGGGCCCAGGCTGGGGATTCGAACCCGCCACCTTAGGTGTATGTGGCTGGCGCCTTAGCCGCTTGAGCCACAGGTGCTGAGCCATGTATTTATTTCTTGCATGTAAATTCTAAGAAGTGAATTTTCTAAAAATCCAATATCCATAATAATTATGGGAGAAAAGTATTATTCTCATTCTAAAAATGTGAAAACCAAGGTTCAGAGCGTTAAATATTAAGATATTACAGGATACAGGGAAGTCAAGATTTTAGTCCTCATCTGTTTGATGCCAAAGAGTGTATTATTTCCTTTATTCCATCCTGTCTAATACTGCTGTGGGAAAAAAACTCCACCAAACCCTAAAGAACAGGAAATAAAACAGTAAAGAAATTTAGACAGTAAGCAGAATGAAGAAAAAAAAACAATTGTGGTAAGTCCCCAGTAGATATGACCCAGTCCCAGGGATGGTGTGGGTTCCAAGACTATGGGAAGTGGGAGACAGGCACTCTAAAACTAACTAGAAATTCATGACAGAGACAAAGGACAGCTGTAGAGTATGAGCATGTCCATTGCCCCTAATGTCCACACTCTAAGTGAGCTTGCCAGGGAACAGGAAAGGGAAGACAGCTTTGGGACCATCCCTGGTTGCCAGGTATTAACCCTGAAGTATGAATTCTGGCACTTGACAAATAAACTCCTGATGACAAGGGAATACTTTGATTTATGATGGTCCTGGACTCCACGGTCAAAGATCATTGAATTTTTTACTACACAGTTATTTCCACATGTAGTAAAAACCACAGTGGAGGTTGGCCAAGTTTAATTTGCAAGAGGACAAACCAGAGGATCACTTGATTACTCCTCAAGACCATGCCTCCCTAACTTTCCATCTCTGACCTCCATCCACATTCCTCTTTTTCCCTTTAAAACCCAGTCCCCCCCATCAAGTCCATCTAGAACTCTTCTGAGTCAAACTGAGCTTCGTACCTTTGTATATCTAACTGGGCCTTGACTATTAATTATATGCACATTAAATGTAGATATAAAGTCAGTGTAGATAGACACATTAAGTATAGTTATAAAGTCCATGTAGCTATGAAGTCAGGTAGTCAGTTCATATGTAGGGAATATGTACATTTGGGTGTGAGCAGTGTAACTGCATCAAATTAGTGTGTTTAGTATACTGGACTCCTTCCCAGCTAGAGCATCTTATTTCCCTGCCACAGTTTTATTAAAAAGGCCTTACTCTTCATCTTGAGAATAGTTTCTATGGTTTCCTCCTCCCCTTTTTTCTGGAAAGAGCATCTGCTCCACTGTCACCTCCCCATTGAGGTCTACTTTTCCTCAGCTACATTTTGAGTAGACAGCAACCATTAATTTATGGAGGGAAATCACTGATAAATGAATTTTACTGACTAATCCTATTACTAAAACAAAACAGAGCTCCAGTATGCTGCTGGTTTGAAAGGACAGGTTTGGCCCCACATTAGAAGCTAACAAGAGGCTTTTTCTATAGGCTATGAAAGCCTTCTACTCCTTCCACCTTTAGGAGAACAATTTTAGATCACTGTCCCTGGAGTTGCTGCCATCAGTGCCTCCCAAAGAGGGCACTTAACAATTTGAAGGGAGGGGTGACTGAGGAGGGCCATCATATCCCCCACACCACACTTGTGTACTACCTGTCAATGGCTAATGCTTGCTTTCTCTAATGCCATCCTCTTTGAATGTATCTTCTTTGAGGCTGTTGACTCTACCAAGATACAGTAAATGCCTACGGCCCCTATTCTAATTGTTCTATCCTTTTGCCCCAAGACTCTCATATGTATTTCACATAGATACAAGCTGCATACTATTTACAGTGAGAGATTGATAAGGAAATTAAGTAACACTGCTGTGTGGCACAGAAGTCTCATCATTATTTCCCATTTTTCTCACATTTACCTATCTTCATTTCTTGACATTGTTATACTATTTATTCTTTTTCAAAAATTCCAGAATATTATGGGTTTGCAATATTTTGGTTACATGAATTGCCTTTGAACAGAGGCAATGAGACCTCTGTTTGACTCTCAGAGCTATGAGAGTGCCCATCACACAGTGTGCACTGTACCCACTAGATATGAATTTACCCATTCCTTCCTCTCTCTTTCTACCTGTTGATTTCTGTTGAGTTTTATTGCCATATATGCATGAAATTGGACTAATCAATCTACACTGTTTTTTCTGAGTTAGACTTCCCAACTTGGGAAGACTGAGAAAGGCTCATGTTACACATGTAACTCATATTCTCACCCTCTCTTTAATTCCCATATTTTCATTAAAAATTCATATTTTACTATTTCTTTCAATAGTAAAGTTGCTGACAGCTGGTAGTTGATACGTTTTGATTTGATGTGGGGGAGAGACAGATTGCAGAAGCTCGTGCTTGTGCCTCTGCTTGCTTATGTTCCCCAAGTTTAATACACTTTGCATACTTACTTTCCTGGGACAAGCCCTCTTTCCTGGGCCCCAGTCTCCTGACCTGTAAGGTGAAGTAAGTCAATCTCTCCTCCCCCAATGTGAGATATGAAAATGGACAGGCTGAGGTCCACAATTCCCTCACCCTTCACCACCTCCATGGCAATCATCCTAGTCAGTGCCAGCAACATTTCTTGCCTGGTTTAGGGAAACTAGGATCTTAGCTGGTCTCCCTTGCTTCCACATCACCTCCTAGAATCTACTCTCCACACAACAGAGTGATCCTCTCATATTATAAATCCTTTTATGTCACTCCTCTGCTCAAAACCCTGGCAGGCAGATGCTTCGTCAGATGCTTTTGTCTCACTTGGACAAAAAGCCTAAGTCTTTACAGCAAAAGGAGAAATACCCATTCCAATTTCTATGACCTCCATTCTCTTGTTCTTCCTTTCACTCACCCTGCTCCTCCTACCCCTTGCCTCCACACTCCTCTCCTTACTTTTCCTGAAAGCCCTCACAAGGGGGGTCTTTGTACTTGCCATTCCCTCTGCCTGGGAAGTCCTTGTTCTAGGGGCCACAAGGCTCACAGCCACACCACCTTCTGCTACACTGTTTGCTTCATTGTCACCTTCCCAGTAAGGCCTTCCCTGGCCACCCTATTCAAAATCATTACTAAACCAGTGGCCTGGCCTATACCACTTCCCTGCCTTATTTTTCTCCCTAGTACATAACACTATCCAATATTGCTCTTTATTTCTTTTTTTTGTCTGTCTCCTTGACTTGAATATAAGCTCCACAGAAGCAGGGATTTATGTCTATTTTATCTACTGCTGAGTTCCTAGTGCCTGGCCCATAAGAGCTCAAGAATATATGTTGAGCAAATGATAAAATCACCGAAAATAGCTGGAATTACCAGCAGATTGTGAAGTGGTGAGCCTATGGTTTTCCAAAGATATCTAATATATATATACAATATATATATATGTTGAATGAGAAATTCTCCATCTACCAGCACCATTCCTTTTCTCCCCTACTCATTAAAATATAGCATAATGTATATGAGCTATTAAAGGAATAGCCTTGAATCCAATTTAAGTTGTTAAAAAATTATTTGCAAATCTTAATAATTGTTATAAACTGAATGAAATGGCCAATCATGTCACCAAACTGTGACAGTAAAATTTGAGAACCACCAGGTAGATTCTTTTCAAGCCTTTCCATTCCTCTAAACCAGTGTTCTCAAAAACTAGGCCCTGTCAGAACCATAGCATGGATACAAGGAGTCATACACCCTGACGGCAGTAAGCATTTGAATACAGGTCAAGGTGTCACATGTTCATATCTTCCTGTTTTCCACTGTGCAGATGAAACACATAGTATTTATGAACACAAATTGATATTAAATTCAAAACAGCTCTTGGTAGTTACATACTTAATCAACCAATAAACACTTAGAGTACAACCAGCAGTGTATAAGGTTTCACAAAGTTTTGTTTACAAAGCTACAAAAAGGATCTCATACTTGAAAAGACTGGGAAGCAACGCCTGACCACAAGGCTGCAACCTGTAAATTATGTAAGTCCTTCCCGGTTTTCTAAAGTATGATACCTTTCATGAAATACTGTATTTGTAAACAACTTTCTAGACAGAAGGACAGTCCTTTGAACTGTAAGACTGAGAATCTCAAAGCAGGTGAGAAGCAGTAACATGCAGCAAAACCTGGGAAAGTAAATATGACTGTACTCAGATGCGCGTCTGGTCCTCATGCTTGTCAGTCTCTTCCAGTCTAGACTGTAATTCCCACATTATCAACATCACTTTAGGCATTGAACAAAAAGAAAATTAGAGATTAAAAAGTCATTATTTTCCAATCTATACAGCTCTAAAATGCTCTGAGTTTATTAAATCCTTTGTCTTTATAGAGTTTTTTGAGATTTTCTGAAGATGGCCACCATACTCTCCAAGTATGTAAGAATGCTTCCCCCTCAGTATAAAAATCAGGTTTAATATCTTGAACATCACCCATAAGGAACACAAAAAGAAACTTATTGTGGGAATTTCAACTATTAGCATCCCAAAGGCAAACTTTTGGGCATCCTCTGCAAAAAATTAAGTACAAAATTTCTCTATAGTGGCTCTCCAAATTTTTAGTTGCCATTTGATCTTTCAACTTCCTCTCCCTCATTTCTACTCTCTAAGAGTGTTGTGATAACATAATTTTCAGTTTCATAGAATTCAAATTATTTTTATTCTGTGTATTTGAAAATGTACTGCAAACTCTGGTGACCACAAATTAAGGTAGGTTGGGAGAACTGAAGTTGGATATCTCTGTTTTAGACTGCTGATCCTCGGGTTAAAATTCCTAAGGGCTTCTGTAGTCAATATGGGGGCTGCCTGAGCTGAGTAACAATCCTAGGCAGCAGAGTTAATGGAAGTGGGGGGGTGGGGAATTACTAAATCATAGCACTTTTAATTTCAAAAACTGACCAGGTCAGCTGGCAAATACTCGAGTCAAGGAGAAGGAAACTGGCCATGACAGACTGCACTTAAACTTTACTTCCTTTCTCTTAGTCTTTTTCCTCTTCTTTGCCTAGCCTCTCTTTCCGAATAAAAATGTGAAAAGTAGAGTTATAGATGCTTAGCATAGTACTCATCCTTCAGCCATTATAAAAATGATTTGTCAATGCAGTCAATGGCTAAGAGTACAGTGACATAGGGAATAATGGAAAATTTTAGTACCTTAAATTTGAAGTATCAGAATTTTATCAGATTTCTTTTATTTATTTATGTATTTAATTTTTTGAGACAGAGTCTCAAGTTGTCATCCTGGGTAGAGTACCATGGCATCACAGCTCACAGCAACCTCAAACTCTTGGGCTCAAGTGATTCTCTTGCCTCAGCCTCCCAATTAGCTGGGACTCCAGGCACTTACCACAACGCTCAGCTATTTTTTGTTGCAGTTGTTGTTGCCTAACTGGCCTGGGCTGTGTTCGAACCCGCCACCCTTGGTGTATGCGGCTGGCACCGCAACCACTGCGCATTTTTTTACTTGCCTCTCACTAACACACTCATGAACTGACAATGAATTTCCTCTTCCAAGATTGCTTACCTAAATGGTAGGCAGAAAATCTCATATTGCTTTGGGACTGGAGGCAAAGATTCCCTACTAAACCACAATCCCCCAATGTCCCTGGATCCTGTTTGGTTAGGATAGTGGCACAGGACCTTGGGCCCAATCTCTGGATGGAGAGCAGGGAGAAGCATGGAAGCTTAGTGGGTAACATAACACCATCTCCTCCAAACTCTTCAGCCTACAATGAGGGAACTGAGGTCTATGGAAATTATGCTAGCACTCACATATTTATATGGCCAGAACTAGAAGAACCCTAGTCTCCAGGCTTCCAAACTAGGATTTCCTTTCAGACAGCTGCTCCTAAAATTTGAAAGTAAATTTTGACTCAGGGAACAGTGACAGCAACCTTGGGGCATGTTTAGGGACCAGTTCTTAAAGTGGCCTGCAACAGGAAATCTGCCCTATTCTGATTTAAGGGTATGTCACTGAAATCCAAAAATTGCAAAAATTCAACAATGGCAATTGCCATCTTCTTTTATGATTTCATTCTTTCTCTTTTCTGTTTATATCCAGTTCATCATGAACACCCAAGATGCTGCTAACATACAAAAAGTAGGGTGGGGAGTAGGGGAAACTAATGACAACCTTTAGGGAAATAAGATGTAAATAATTTAAATGGCCTAAAATAATTCTCACTCCATTTCAAAGCTTATTTTGTAAATTTACAACTTTTGTCTTTAATACACCTAAAAATGGCCCAAGAAAATCTTATCCTGAAGAACCTGGTTTTGCTGTATCCTAGATAAATGCATTATACCACTGATGAATCCTCCCTGCCTCAGTCTTCTGCCTGTTACTGCAGCTGGTGCCCTAAGGCTTTTAAGCTGAGTTAGTCTCTTCACCTACACTTAACTCTCTCTAGGTTTATCCTTTTTCAGATATTTCCAACTGTACTAAGTGGTTCAGCTTCCTGAGACATTTTTTGTGTCATAAATTTTGTGACACTAAATCCCAAAAGAAATCATAAGAATTATTAGCATAAACTGAAAACACCAAGTAATCTCTCTTACCTTCTTTAAGTCAGATGCTCAATTTTCAAGTACAGATATTTGGATATCTCCTTAGGGCATATACTTCTGGTAACTGCCTGCCCTTCTCCTTGAAGACAGTATTTTAGCTATAAGCCAGGACCTTAAAGTTCCAGAATATCTATGCTGAAATGCTTTAGACATCAGCACGGCTAACCCAAATTCCTCATCATACAAATCAATAAACTGAGACTCAGAGAGAGAAGTTTTTTGTCTAAGATCTTCACCCAGTTAAACATTTCTCATCTTGCAACAGTAACATGCTATCTTTTCTTTCCATTTATAGTCTACTTGTTACCACCTGGATTTACTCTTTCACCAACAGGTATAATTGCTTATGGTTTGTTTGGGGGACAGTGGTTTTCTTTTTTATTTTTGTGACTTCCAGTTCCGAATTATTCATGCACTTTTAAATGCATATCATGAACATATATGACTAAGGGATTTCTATAAATTGACATACTATAGCAAAACCTCTGAGATGATAAAGTAGCTTAGATAGGAGCTTGGATCTTAATCCTAGTTCTGCTAAGCATTACCTGTGACCTCTTGAGGAAGTCTCTTCAGGTCTCTTTTTAAATATGAAAGGAGGGTGTGCAAGAGCCAGGATTCTCAACTTTCCTTGGAGTCCTTCAAAGCTGAAATGGGGTCCAACAATCTAATGAAAATCACAGGTTTGCTTACTCATAACAAAGCTAGAATATCAAGCTAAAATATCAAGTTTACTTTGAAGTCCACTGGGTATCTGGTGCTGATCAGAAGTTCTGATTGGCATATATACATATCTTCAAGTAAAAATCTCAGAATTAATTACTTCTAGTTTGTTTGAAAGCCAACATTTTAGAAAAATGTGGCCTATGGGGAAACAATAAAAAGAGGTGAGAGTGGAGGGAGGGAGAAAAATGTAGGTTTGGCACAAAAAAAGAAAAACCAAATTCGCATAAATATAAAATTCCTAGCACCAAGAAACTTCTGTCCTGTGAAAGTGTCCAAATGCAAAGTGCCGTGTATCAAATCTTAGTTTCTGAAAATAGCACTTGACAAACACAAAGTAGGCCCTTAGACTTGAATTATAAAGTATTTTTCTTTACATCTGTATTGCATATACAGCTAGATTATATTGCACAGATAACTTTATAAAAGAGGCCTTCAAGGAGTTTAAATCTCTTAATTCAAAATACAACAGTTCATTCAGCCATGTTCTACCGGTACACTTAAAAGGGCATTAGCATAGATTACATTTCATTTCCAATTTATAGGGACTGAAATCTACAGGTGTTGCCATCTCTGGCTCACAGTCTTTCTGTGTTAACCCAGCAAAGTGGGAGGCTGTGTGTCACAAATGAGCCCTGGACTGGGGCATGGGAGATGTGAGTTCTATTCCAGGTGGCCCCCTGTTTAATTCTCTACATCCAGCACAATACTTTGCATATAACTGATGCTCAGTGAATGGAACTGCAAAAATATTCATCATGTGTCAATTCACATTACCAATATATTGAAAACTTAAAAGAACATTGTGTCCTCACCTTCAAAAAACTGAAACCCAGTAACATAAAATATGGGTAGTCTGGTGGAAGCAATAACATTATTTATTACCAGCCAAAGGATTAATGGCAGTTACATAGAAAAAGCCTTTCAGAGTAAGTTAAATATTTCTGTTTGCTACATGCAAAACTAGGCTGAGAGAAAGCATGTAATTTGTTCAAAATCACACGATTAGTAAACTGAGGCCCAGATTTTAATCCAGGTCTATAAAGCCCATACTGTTTGAAGTATACAACACACACAAACACACTGAGGCAGACCAGGAGGAGATAGAAAAATGAGTCTAAATTTCACTTCTACCACTCGGTTGTTGCATACCTCTCGGCAGAACACTTTCTAGCAGTTTTTCCACCCTCACGATTGGGGGCTGAAGGGAGGAGAATTAATGAATCAGATCAGCTTTTTTTGATTTAGTTTTGTTAGGCGGTTATTAAACTCCTTCGGGACCAGGACTTGTTCTATTGTAGTTATTCCCTTTCTCTGCTCTTTGAAATTACAGTATTTGGGAATAACTGGCGTTTAATGGAAATATATCCCTCAAGTGGACGGGTGAAGAAAAGATGAGCTGGCTCCAAGCTCCCTCGCAGTTAAGTTGAGGCTGAGAGCCTGATCCTGTCGGGGGAAGGCTGAGAGACAACTTATTCAAGGATCCACGTTTGCCTCCCAGCTTGATGCTTCGTACCCAGCAGGTGTTTGTTTCGAAAGGAACGGGTGTGTGTGTCCTGCATTACTTGGGCGGCCTGCATGGGTTCGTCTCCAGAGTACAGAGACCTAACAGAAGTCCGCCCCTTTAAGGAACTTGAAGTGCGTGGCGTAAAATTACAAAGGTTCAAGCTGCCAGAGATCAGACCTCTCTTGCTAGGGGGCGGCGGCTGCGGCTGTGGCCCGTTGCTCCAAGACCGGGAACCACTTCCTGATCCGCATCTCCCGCCCTAGTTCACACCCCCCACGGCTGCATTTCCCCCTTGGCAATGAGCTTCTGAGATGGCAGGAGGGTCTATCCGACGCCCCGGTGAACGCCCAGCCCTGCCCCGAGCGGCCGGGGGAGGGGTCCCATCAAAGATTTAAAACACAACGCTCTGGAACTCCAACTCCCCCGGCGCCGAGCCGGGTTTCCAGAAGTCGGACCCGGGCATTCCCTGCGGCTGCAGAGAAGAGGCCCGGCGCCTGTGGGAGCCGCGCCCGGGCCGCTGTCCCGCGGGTGAACAAGGTGCGCCTCGCCCGCCCGAAACCTCGTCCGACGTCGCCCGGCACCTGTCGCGCCTGGAGCCGGCAGGACCTGAGCTCACCTCGTTCCGGGGGCCCACGGCCAGTCCCCGCGGCTCTGGGCCCAGCTGCCGCCGCTGTCTCCGCCAGGGCTCCGGCCGCGGCCGCCGCCCACTTTCGGTTTCCCCGCACCGCCAGAGCCGCCCCCGCGGCTCGGGAATCACCTCAAGCCCCCGCCCCGCCCTGCTCTGTCCCGCCCCGTTTCGTCCCGCCCCGCCCCGAGGGCAGCCCGGCCTTGGCCTTGCGCGTGCGCGGGCGCTCCGGCCGCGTCGGCCCACGCCGGCGTCCGCGCGTGGGAAGGGAAACCGACGCTGCCTAACTTCCTAGCGGTTTCTGCGCGTGCCCACGCACGGGCGGGAGGCGGAAGATGACTGCGGGGCGGGTGCAGGAGCGCCTCCTGGTGGGCAATGCAGGTACTCGCGGGCCGGCAGGGGGCGTGGGCGGCTCCGCCCCAGTCTTTCGCTCTCCTTGGTATCCGGGTCGCGACTGTTCCTTCAACTCCTGCACATTGTTTTCTTTAACATTGGGAGCGTTATTTTGTATTCTCCTAGATATCCGCCTTGTCCGTTCATGTGTTTCAGGACTTTTCTTTAGCATCACGCTTACAAGGAGGGTGGCCACACCCTCTAAAACGTCAGCCTCTTTTCCTGACATTCCTTGTCACCCTTCTGAGCCGTGTTTCTTTCTCCTTAGCAGCTGTCTAGCACACTAGATGTGTTTTACTTATGTTTTCATTGTCTGCACACTAGAACAAAGGGATTTTTGTTTGCTTCCCTAATCTAGTCCCAGAGCCTAGGTGACACATTCGTTAAATATTTGTCAACTTTATTTATTCATCCTAAAATTGTGGAACACCTAATCTTTATTCACCTTTTTCATCTATATCTTAATTTCACCAATATCTATTGAACACCTGCCTTGCATTCCTTGAACACCTTTCTGCTTTATTATGTATGTGTTTACTCAGAACCTGCTCTTTGTATTCCTATTTACAGCTTTTTTGAAGTATAATTCACATACAGTAAACTGCACTTGGTTAAAATGTACAACTTGATAAATTCTGATATATTTGTAGCTGTGAAACCATCACTGCAATAAAATAATGAGCATATCCATCATCCCCAAAATTTTTCTTGTGACACTTGTAATTCTTACCTCATGTCCCTTGCCCCCTCGACCACTTTCTGTTTTATGTTACCACAGATTAGTTTGATCTGGAGTCTTACATAACATTTTAATGTATGGTCTCACACAGTATGTACGGTCTTTGGGGGGAGTCTGGCTTCCTTCACTCAGCAAAATTATGTTCACCCATGTTGTTACATGTATTAATAGTTCATGTCTTTTTATTGCTGACCAGAATTTTATGGATGTACCAACCTACCACATAACCCAGCAATTTTCTACTCCCAGGTATTTGCCCAAGAGAAATGAAAGCATGTGTAGACACAAAGACCTGCATAGGAATGTTCATAGTAGCTTTGTTTGCAGTAGCTCCAAATGGAAAGAATACAAGTATCTATCAGTCAGCCAACATACATTGAATACCTGGTGTTAAGTAACAAACTTTCGTGGAGTACGGATAAGCCTGTGCTTAGAGAGCTTTTGATTCTGCGAAAAGATGCAGTAGGCAATGAAAAGATAGATTGGAGTAGATCTTGAAAATTTGTTATCTCAGGCTCAGGAGTTGGGGAATTGTTCAAGGTTTTTCAGTAAGGGTGTTCTATGAACACTGTTCTCTTTCATGTCTTGCATCTGGTCCCTGACTGTCCCTGAGTATGTCTCACTGTGGAATTTCTTTGCATCCCCTCTACTCTATTTCACTTCTCTTTCTCTCTTTTCTCTCCTCCAATCTACTCCAAACTTTGTAGAGGATTTAGCAGACCTTTGAACATTTGTGTCCTTCCAAAATTCTTGTTGAAATATAATCCCTATGGTGGTGGTATTGAGAGTTGGGGGCTTTGGGAGGTGATTAGAGTGAATGGCTCCACTCTCATGAATGGGATTAGTACCCTTAGAGTAGTGACTTTTAATCAGTGTGCTGAGAAAAATTTTAAAGATCATTAATTGAATTATTCTCAAAACAAGTTCAAAGCACAGTAAGTATATTCTTTTTTTTTAACTTTTTCTTTTTTGATCAACATAATTTAAGTGTGCCACCGAAGTTTAACTATAGGGTCAAGTATGCTGTGAGATTAAAAAAAAAAAAAGGTTGAAAAATACTGCCTTAGTGGCTTCGGGGAACCTTCTATCTCTTCTGTCATATGAGGATTTGACAAGAAGGTGCCATCTTTGAAGCAGAGAGCAAGCCCTCACCAGATCAGAATGTGCTAGAGTCTTGATCATGGACTTGTAACACTCAAGTCACATATGACTTCTGCAATTACAAAAGATATGAGATACACTATTCAAGATAACATTATTGGCATATGTTGGGCATTATAATTTTAGTACATTTTTTTCCTTTCTTAAAATGTGTATATAGTTTGTTTTTTTTTTTTTGGCACCCTCTGTATTTCTATCATTTATAATTCACCCAGTCTAAGATGTTTTGTTATAGCAGCTGGAATGGACTAAGGCAGACTTAAAAGACAGCCAGCCCAGTTTGGACTCTGCAGTGCTCATAACATCCTGTGGCTCTGCATTAAAGATGGAAAAGATGTAAAAAGCATCTATCAATGAAAGGGTGCCAATGAGAGTCGGGAATTGGGAGGAGGAGGAACCCTCCAGAGTCTAATATGTAGAATAAATCATAAAATGATACGATTTGACCCCAAATCTGAGAGCCTTTATCCTTGCAAAGGTGTTCTGTGTCTGGACTATTCATATCTATAGACAACTATTTTAAATTGCACATGAGCTTTATGGACACTTTGTATACACACACACACACACACACACACACACGTGTGTATATATATATGGAAAAATGCTCTGCAGCTAGTTTTCTTTAAAAGCCAGCTTTACTGATGAATAGTTTACATATGATAAATGTTTTAATTGTACAATTTGATAAGTTTTTTTTGAGGGAGGTTTAAAAAACAAACTTTATTCCAAACTATTACCGAAAAAAATAGTTAACTCTGAAACATTTAACAGATTTAATTCATGCAGACACAAAACTCAAAATATCAAACAAAAATAGCTTTTGTGTGCTAACCACTTTTAAAAATGAAACTTTTAAGAGGAAACATGTACAGACTCCCACATAATCTGGAAGCCATTAGGCAACAAATATTTAATATTAAGCAAAAAGCACTAAAAATACTCAAATTTAGAGAGAATGCCTGTTCAAGTCTTTGATATGCATTGATTTACTCATATGAAAACAAATGTTTTTGTAATCTGAAAACAGAAATGTTTTAATTTTAAAAGAAACCCAGTCTGAATGCTCTTTCTTCACACTAATCTCTCTACCCTTCATTTAATGCCTCTCTATCATACATTTTAGTTCAACACAATTGGGTTCACTCAGGGAAGCCCTCTAGATCCCACTTCATGGATCCCATCTACTAGCATCATTCCCTACATGTTTGCATAGCCTTATACCAACTATTACCATGGGAAGTGAG
>CAUYTI010047563.1:0-12210 GCA_963575145.1 Galago senegalensis
GATGTGTTACTTAGTTCAATGTAAGCATTTCACATTGTATATCGAAGCAGTACCCTGAACCCCATAAATGCATCAATGTACAGAGTTATGATTTAATAAAAAAAATTTAAAAATAAAGATTCAATGTAATTCCCATCAAAATATGAATGTCATTTCTTATAAATCTTGAAAAAATAATCCTAAAGTTTATATGCAACCAAGAATGATCCCTAATATCCAATGTAATCTTAAGCAAAAATAACCAGTCTGAAGGCTTCCCAGATTTCAAATTGTACTAGAAAAACTATCATAACCCAAGCATGCTGCTAGTATAAAGGCAGAAACATAGACCAATGGAACAGAATGAAGAACTCAGAAATAAAAGCATATGGCTACAACCAGCTGGTTTTCAATGAAAATTAAAAACATAGTGGGGATAGGATGCCCTGTTTAGAATAACTCTCTCACCATAAATAAAAATTAACTCAAGATGGATTAAAAATTTAAATGTAAGACATGAAATCACAAGAAAATTTTTTCTGGCCATTAGTTTAGGCAAAGAATTTATTAATAAGACCACCACAAATAAATATAACAACAACAAAAATAAATAATTGGAAATTAAAGAAACTAAAAAGTTTCTACATAGCATAGAATCAGCAGCATAAAAATCCACCTATAGAATGGGGGAAAATATTTTTCAATTATATATGTGACAAAGGGCTAACATCCTAAATGTACAAAACCTCAAACAAATTAGCATGAAAAGGGGCAACTCGATCAAAAACTGGGTGAAATACCTGAACAGATGTTTTATTCAAAAGAAGATAGATAAAAGGCCAAAAATATATGAAAAACATTTAATATTACTAATAATCAGGGACCTGCATATTCAAACCATAATGAGATACCGCCCCTACCAAAATGGTCATTATTAAAGTAAAAAAAAAAAAAAAGAAGTTAGCACAGATGTGTCGAAAATGGAATGTTTATAAACTGCTGATTGCTATATTATACAACCTCTATGGAAAACTGTATGGACAGTTCTCAGAAAACTAAAAGTAGATCTACCATCTGATCCAGCAATCCCACTATTAGGTATCTCCCTAAAGGGAAAGAAATCATTTTACCAAAAAGGAACCTGAACTCAAATGTTTATTGTAGCATAATTTACAATTACAGGGATATAGAATCCACTGTAGTGCCCATCATTTAAGGAATAAGTAAAAGTAAAAAACTTTGGTATCCTAACACTCTGGTGACTGAGGCAGGTGGAATTGCTCGAGCTCAGGGTTGGAGATCAGCCTGAATAAGAGCAAGGCCCCGTCTCAAAAATAACCAGGCATTATGGAGGGCACTGTAGTCCAGGCTACTCAGGAGGCTGAGGCAAGAAGATCACTTGAGCCCAAGTGTTTGAGGTTGCTGGGAGCTATGATGCCATGGCACTTTACCAAGGGTGAAAAAGTGAGTCTGTCTCAAAAATAAAAACAAAAATATTGTGGCATACACACATACACACAGACACACACATGCATGAGCACATGAACACACACAACATGGAATACTACTCAGCCACAAAAAATAAATGAAATAATGACTTTTGTAGTAACTTGGATGTAACTAGAAAGCATTATCCTAAGTGCAGTATTGCGGGAATGGAAAATGAACACAGAATACAGGAAAAAAATCAAATAATATTATCATTATCATTAAAAAGTCAATGTGAAGATTTTTCATTTCAAACTAAGAATTTTCTCCTTCTGATATAAAAAAGAGTACAGAGTTGGGCGGCGCCTGTGACTCAAAGGAGTAAGGCGCCAGCCCCATATGCTGCCCTGGCCAAAAAATTGCAAAACAAAAACAAAAACAAATCAGAGTCCAGAGTTGTTATTACAGATCAGGCACTCTACATATATTTTTATTTGTTTGTTTTAGTTTTGGATTCTCACTAGCTATGGATTAGTTAACATCTCTAAATTATGACTTTAAATTGTTAAATGGCTATAATAATAGTACCTGCTCATAGGCTTGTATCTAGAATTAAATTATTTAATACTTATAAAACACTCGATAATTGTTAACCACCATTATTATTTTACTCTTATTGTCTTATAATGACATAATTATTATTATTGTTTAATATCCAGAAGAACAGGAAGACGATTTTATCCCTGCATTTTTAACAGGTTTCATCTGTTATTTAGTATCTTTGTCTTTCTTCAGGCTGCTTTGAGTAAATACTTTAGACTGTGATTTATAAGAGGCACCCATCAGTTTATTCCTCACAGTTCCCCAGGCTGGGAAGCCAAACAGAAGGTCTATCAACAGATTTGGTGTTTGGAGAGGGCTGGTTTCTCACAGGTTGTTCCTTTTATTATCCTCCCTGGTGCAAGTGGCAACACAGCTACCTCAGTCCTCTCTTATAAGGCATTACTCCCCAGAATCATAGTAGAATCCTCCTGAACTAATTGCCTTTAGAAGATAAGGTTTCAGCATATAAATTGGGGGGGGAGGGAATAAATATTCAGTTCATTGCATTCTTTTCCTGCTCCCCCAAATTTATGTCCATTTCACATGAAAAATTCATTCATTTCATCTCAATAACCCCTAAATCCTTATCTATTCCAGCATCATCTTTGAGGTCTAAATCTAAAGTCTCACCTGCATATCATCTAAATCAGATATGGGTGAGGCTCACAGTTCAATCAATTCTGAGGCAAACTCCCCTTTCAGCTGTGATCTTGTGAGGTCAAACAAGTTACATGCTTCCAAAATACAGTTTTTGATCCAGGATAGGATAGACATCCCAATTCCAAAAGGAAGAAATTGGAAAGAGGAAAGGGGCGATAGGTTCTAGTCAAATCTAAAACACAGCAGAGAAAATATTAAATTGAAAATTTAATATATTGAGAATTTTCTTCAATTAGCATCACTCTTTCCAGACACCCTGTGGTGGGAGGTGAGCACCCACTATTCTTGGATGCACCACTTCCTTTGCTTTGCTGGGTATAGGACACTGAGGCAGCTCTCACAGTTGGGGGTCACCTTCCTAATGCTCTTCATGCTAGAGGTTCATGTCTGTGGATCTTCTGGTTTGCAATCTCAAGGTTGGTCCCACTTCCATGGCTTCATTATACATAGCCCTAGTGGGGCTCTCAGTGGTTGTCCCATCCCTGTTACGGTCCTTTGCCTAGGCCGCAGGTCTATTTGGGGCAGGCTTTGGAATTTAGGGTGGAATAGGATATGACCCTATAGCTTGAGTTCTCTAAGTACCATCAGAGATGGCACTGGGAAGATGCCACCAAGCTTTAACATCTTTGCCCTTGGAGGGGTAGCCATTGTAGCCCACACTGTCTCTGGGTTCACTGAAGCTGTATCAGGAATGGCTTATGAGGGCTGCACCAGGATGTGGGAAGCAGAGACTTCAGGCAGTATGAGATAGAAAGCACCAAGGTCCCTAAGGTTCCTGGAGTCCCTCTTTTGATATCATTCCACCCTCCAGGCCTTGGCACCCTAGGACCATTATGGGATTGAAAGGCCTGATGATCTGCGAAATGCCTTTGGGGTCATTCCTCCATTTCTTGATTAATAACAGTCAGCTTCCTACAATCTACAATGATATCTTTATTAAAGAATTGTTTGGCCACACTGTTGGTGTTCTTTCCCATACATACTCTTTCATTCCTTACAACATGGCTATATTGAGAAATTTCCATATCTTTACATTCTGCTCTCATGGTGAATAAATTCAACATTTCTGTCATAAATCTTATATTTTTATTTTAATATATAATTATCTTAATAATGTTGTCTGTCTCTACCAAATCACTGTCATCATCATTATCTATTATATAATTTCCATTAAGGTGGGGATGTTTGTTATTATCTACTTTTTAAATTTTGCTTCTGGTATCTATCACATTTCCTGAAAGATAATAGATTCTCAACAAGTAAGTTGATTTAATGAAGAAAGAATGAGTAAAAATGAAAATCAAATGAATACAGAGAAGTTTCTAAAGTTGACAATTTAAGAAATGTTACTGTTTTGTGAAACAAATAAGAAAAATGTCTAATCATGACTAAAAGTAGATTACAAAGGGAAAGGAAAAAATATTGATTTTTTTTTTATTGAATGTTAACTATGTACATTAATGCACTTCTGGGGTACAGTGTGGGGTTTTCACATGCATTCTGAAATACTTCCATCGCACTGGTCAACACAGCATTCTTTTAATTTTCTCGGTTATTGATTTAAAACATTCACATTCTACTCTTAGAAAGGCCCATCAATCCACGAATGTATCAACAAACTGTGGTTTATGTACACCATGGAATACTATGCAGCCATTAAGAAGGATGGAGAATTTACATCCTTCATGTTCACAGGGCTGGAGGTGGAGAATGTTCTTCTGAGCAAAGGATCACAAGAAGGGAGGAAAAAGTATCCAATGTACACACCCCTATTATGAAACTAATTTATACCTTTTATATGAAAGCTATAACCAAATAGCCGAAGAATATGGGGAGGAGGGAGGGGGAAGGGAGGGGGTTTGGAGGGATCACTTCTGAGGTTTATCTTATAGGGGTACAGGTGAATCTTTCTAAGAGTAGAATGTGAACGTTTTAAAGCAATAACTGAGAAAATGACACGAAGGCTGTGTTGACCAGTGCGATGGAAGTATTTCAGAATGCATGTGAAAACCCCACACTGTACCCCAGAAGTGCATTAATGTACATAGTTAACATTCAATTAAAAAAAAATGCTCATCTTCTCTAATAATTTGGGAAGTGCAAATCAAAACGACAGCACGGCATCATGTTTCACCTATCAGATTGGCAAAATTTTAGCATTTGATAACAATAAAAAGTTGCAGGGGAAAGGGCATTTTCTTATACTACAGGAGCCTGAATTGTTATAATCTCTTTGGAAGGTCATTTATTTTTCCGCACCTATTTTCTATGCTTCAAAAATTGTGGCCAAAGAATTTGACTTCTAGGAATCCAATCTGCACAAATACTTGTTAAAGCATCAAGGGTGAATGTAATAGGGTATTCGTTGCTCCATTAGAATTGTGGAAGTTGAAGGGATTCTAAATACACATTTATAAGTAGATGGTTAAATAAGTTAGTGGTAGCCATACTAAGGAACTATGCAATAATTTAGATGATGCCAGTGTTACAAACAAAAATAATTCATGACATATTGTTGTATGCCTAAGCAAGTTGCAGAATAGTGTGTAAAGTATGACTCCATTCCTATACTATAAAATTACATAGGATAGAAGTACATGTTTGTCAAAAGTCATCAAACCCTACATTTAAAATTAGTGCCTTTAATGTTATGGAAATTAGGACTCAATACAATTTATCAAAAGGATTGTATACATATGTTGCTTGCTATATGTAGATTTTAACTTGGTATGTATATATTCTGTATTTTGTAAGAATATATTTTCATTAGTAGGTGTCTACACAATGGTCTGAAAGGAAACACAACAAACTTTTTCAAGTGGCAGAAGCCTAAGAAAAGATAAAGTAAGTAGAAACTTTTCGTATTGTTAGTGCTTTTTCAACAAATGGATACTTTTGCATTTTCTAAACACAACTGAAAGAGTCAATGAAATGAATAAAATTATTTCTAACGAGCAGGAATCAATGTGGAGACCCAAGTCCAGTTTGACCTCGTGAATTGCTTCCGTTGGTTAGTCATTTGGCCTCTGGTGTAAGGGCCCACATTCATAGAGTGGTCAACCTTGGGCACATCATTCCCAGACTGGCCTCTGTCCTCCCCTCTTCATTATTCCATACATGACAGCTGAGCATCCTTCAACATCAGCTCTAGGCTCACGACTTCACGAAAAGTCTGCACAGAAGACAGTTTCAGCCCCCAGGATTAATACTCTTCTACTGAAAAAAATAAATGAATAAGACCATTCTGTGCTGGATAGTACAGCAAGTCTAAATTTGTTAACTCAGCTTTAAATAGTCTTCTCCCCGCCTCACTCAGTCTTCATGATTTTCCTGCATCTCCTGCCCACCCTCGTCAGACTAGCCTTCATGCTGCCCCACAAACAGCCTTTCCTTCCTGCCGTCCCACTCACCTGCAGCATCTGTCTCTTTCATCTTGGTGTGCTCTCATCTGTTCAATGAGCTCCATCTTGACATCTTACATAAACTTGTTGCTGAGCCCAGAAGCCCTGAATCACTCCCCTCTCCACATCTGCCTTATTTTTTGATTATCTTGTCTCTGTAGGGAGGAGGGGGGGGGCGTGTCTCCTTCCCTATCTCTCCTACTGTTTTGTACAATGCCAAGCACATGGGAATAATTAACTGACAAGTACCAAAAATTTACCACCTCAAAGTGTTTTGCACATTGAATGGGAGAAAGGACATTAATAAGAAATAAGTACTTTCCACAAAGTCTAATGAAGTAGCTATTTTTCCCATTTTACAGGTGAATAAACTGAGGCTTAGAGAGGCTAGGTAACTTAGCCAGGCTTATATGGCTGAGCAGTAATAATGCCAATCTTCACATCTGCTTGTGAATGTCTCTAAAGCCCATGTCTTTCCTTTGTACCATGCTGGCTTTTTAACTTGTCACTTAATGATCTCATGGAATTCTCACATTGCTGTCTCAAGAAATACTTGTTGATTGATTGATGACATTTTCAGTAGCAACGTGGTCCAGTGAAAGTGTTTCCTGCAGCTGAATGTGATGAAAAGCCCCCGCTGTGTTCAGAGAGGTTGAACCTGCTGCAAACTCTGGCTCTCTCACAATGTCATCAGTCTCAGTCCCCTGGACCTATACGGTACACGATGTCAAGTTTTACATACTTGCAGAGCTTCAGAGTAAAGTCTAAGAAGATAGCATTTAAACTCAAGCCTTTTCATCTGGGGCAAGAGTTAAGTACTGGGGAGCCCACTACCACTCAGCTTCCAGAAGTTCTCTCTGGTGGCAACTTGGCTGTCTTCAACAAGTTGCTCTGACTTTATTTCCTAATAGTGGACAAGTGGCACGCCAACGTAGAACTCTGGAGTCCCCTGGAGCCCTGGGGCACAGAGGTGGCACAAGGCAAGCCCTCAACACTCCAAAGATAACAAACCAAGTTTCAGGTATTGTTCTCCACTAACTAGCAGTGTGCCCATCGGCAAAATATTCCAAATTTCCGGGCCTGTTTGTGCAGATATATGATGGGAATGATGGCATCTTTCCTGCCTCCTCACCAGGAGATTAAGAGCACCAAGAGAGTGCATACTTATGGAAAATCTGTCTGCACACAAACCCCTGTGGGTATATTATACAGAGAACAGTCATTGTCACTGGCAGGGGTGGCATTCTGCCATGGACAAAGCACTGGGCAGAAAATCAGACTTGGAGACCAATCCTGGATGAGCTGCCAAATCTCTTCATGTTCTAACAGCCACGATGCTCTGGACTCACTAATCCTGGGAGTCAGAAAGCTATTTCCAAGCCTGTTTCATTCAGAAATAGCAGATTCTAACTAGTAGAGTACTCCAGAGGGGCAGCTCAAGAAGCAGGGACCCATGTGGGGTCTTTCTCATTCTTTTCAACTACAATGTCCTTGGATTTTAAGATCCCAAACACAGTACTGACTAACTCAGTCTTGGTGCCTGAAGCATCTCTTTTCCATCACTTTTTATCACTTTTAATTCTGTTGTTATTTTTAGCTATCCTGATTTAAGTGCATTTTAATCCTATAAGCCACCTCAAATCCTTTGTGAACCATCTATCTATAAAACACATCAGTGAACAATCAACTTTCTTTGATCTTGGCACATCACACAATTGCAGAGCCAGAACAGACCTCAGAAATCAAAAGTCAACCTTATGTGTTACAAATGGTAAGACCGAGAGCAAAAAAAGGACATGCCCAAGGTCACACAGCTAGTTGGAGGCAGAAGCATAGCCAGGATGGGAGCTCAAGGTTTGGGGCTCAAAATCCATTGCTGTCCATTGCTGGATCTCTATTTTTCCAGCTATAAAATGGAAATAATCATACTATAGTCTTGCAACATCGTATATCAATGCTGTGTAAGAAAAAAAATTCCTATAATTCTTATGTTTTCCCAAACTTTGGTAATAATTAATAATGATCTTCCTGAAAAGTCCTGGAAAGAATCTTAGGAGCCTAAGAACACTGAGGAATTTTTACTTGTGCTGCCCACCAGCCCTATACACTTTGAACTGGGTTGTTCAGACACGTAATGTGTGTACTGCATTAAGCTGTCCACTTAAGGGGCTGGTGAATCCTGTTTAGAGCAGCTGCTGCAGCCTGGCTCTGAAGCTACAAACTTCTAATTGGAGACTGGTCTGGCATAGAGAACACTCAGTTACAGATAACTCAAAACTTATTCCTCTTATTTTTTGAAATAGACTAAAGTACTTGGAGTCATGCATTGAAGGGTTCACGGAAAACAAAATACACCTCCTGGATGGAGCTGTGAAAACACTACACAAGGGAGGAACTAAAGCTCCATGACCAAGAATATGGGGAATATGGGTCAAGCAGACACAGACTGATATTTAAATCCCATGCAGTCACTTACGAAGCCTGGGGTGGTGAACATGTCACCTGACCTTCAAGCTCCAGTTCCTCATCTATAAAACAGTAATGATAATAACATCTAGCTCACAGGGTGCTCATGAGAACTAAGTTAGTTATCTAAGTAAATTGGTTTTAAAAACGACTAGTACCTGGTTAGAACCCACTAGATGTTAGCTCTTATTCCATTACTGCAAGTAAAGAATGCTGATTTGGTGATAGAATCTGTAAATCTCAAAGCAGCCTGACTCACTAGATGTGCATCTTAGGCCTCTCTCTTCCGACTATTTTCCACACTTGATAATCTAGGGTTTAAAAATTGTTCCATCTTTCCAACTCCAGTTCCTACACTGCACGTTGGGAACTTTCTGTTCTTTGATTACTCACAGAGAATGGGTCCAGGGAGGGAAAACCCCAGGAGCCTGTTAGGACAGAGCAGTGAGCCTGTCTGGTTGTGTGTATCCATGGAACCCTCAGCTGTCAGCACAGACTGCCTGTGAGAAGTAGGGCAGGGCCCAGAACAACACTACCAACGTTTTGGCAATGACCAACCTGCTTCTCTGCCCCCATCCCTACAAGATGATTCTGTACAAATTTTCAGCCCTCCGGGGCCCTTGGTTTCTTCATCTGTAAAAAGACATGGTGGTCTACATGATCCCTATGCCTCTTCCACCTTAACTTTTCTCCAATTATCCCACCTAGTCATCTTCCATCAATGTGAAGAAATCCTTGCCAATTTCTTGAGAAACATACCCAAAGCCATTAAAAGACCTTAAGCAGAAGGTGCAGGAAACAAGAGCAACGTTAGCACAGAGCACACTCTCACAGGACAGGAGACAGAACCGTTCAAATGCTCCATAGGTTCCTGGGGGCTGCCCAAGCATGTCCACCCAAGCCACAGGAGGGCTTAGAAACATCCGAGCCAGATCCTTCCCCAGGTCTCCACTCTCCCCATTTGGCATCACTGGAGTTGTGTACAGTCCCTAGACAGAGAATTGAGGTCCCCTTTTATCCTGTCTCTACAAATTACCAAAGGCTGTCCCCAGTGAGTGCAAACACAGTGTGTATGTTTGCACTGAGTATGGCAAGACTTCAGTTACTCACCAGAACAATGCCTAGACCTGGCCAAAGGTGGGAATACCAAGAAAGGGCAAAGCAGCCCTGCAAGCTGGGGCTGGAACCTTTAAGACAATCCCCAACTATTTCTCATTATTTTTGTAAATTATCCAGGACGGCTCTGCAGAGAAATTATGTCATTGAAAGAAAACGCAAAGTAAAATTCACTAGCCTCAAATATAGGCTCATGATGCACATTTCTTGCAAAAATAAATCTATTTATCGAGACACTTGGAGCTTTTCACTGTGTAAAGGAACTCATTGAAAGACTTTATTATAGGGATTTTATTATAGGACCTTCTGGATACATGGATATCTGTTTAGACTCGGTGCTGGTCATTGTCTGTTTGCCACAGCCCTCCATCATCTTCTGCCCTTGTCTCTGTTCCACGTCCTGAAGCTTTCACTTTATTTTGGTCAAGGGAAGGCACTAGCAAGAAAGGGTAGAAAGAGAGAGAGGCTGGAGTATGGATTTATACACACACACACACACACACAGAGTTGGATTTCTATCATCACTGCGTCTTGGTTATAGCTTGGGCTACTTTCTGCCTTAACCCTCACTCCCAACTACAGCCCCAGCTCCCAGCAGGGTCCAGTGACACTATAGTTCTCTTGCCTCCCCCTGTCTGGGTCTCCTGGCTTCCCACAGTTGCGAGTCCCTAGGTGCACAGCCCTCACTGGGTTCCCTAACCCTGTGCCTTCTCTGAGTGTAATCTCGTCATCAAACTCTCTTCTGCTGGGACAGATCACAAGCCATTGGCTACTTTGCCAGGGGAAAGGCTAAGAGTCAACATTAGGCTTCACTGCTGCCTCTAAGAGTTACTAGAGACACAGGAAATGCATCTCTAGCATTTGAATAAAAGTCAGTGATTCATTGAACATGCCTTGCAGGATCATGGCTGTTACAGAGGGCAGGTGTATTTGGCACGTGATGGAATACTCATTAAAAGTATGTGCAACTTTCTTGGAGCAGCGAAGATGCTAAATGTGTCTTCTTTTTCTACTATCACTTGGCAGTTTAAGAGGAGTTGAAGAATTTGAATAGCCACTTGAGTCCTCCAGAATATTCCTGCCCAAAGGAAATACAAAGGTGACAGTAGCAGCTACCACAAACGAAGGTGGAAGTGAGCTTAAATGTGACTCATTGATAAAGCCACACTAACCCAGGCATCACGCATTTACAGTGCGGCGGGGTGAAGGAGGCGTGTTAAAGCTCAGAGCACACCAGGTGCTCAGAGCACCGCTAATATTATGAAGGCCCCTGGGTCTGAGAAAGAAGCAGAGAGGCCACGTAGCCTTTTCCTGCTCGTTAGGTTCTGTGAGCTGACTACCACCTCCTCGGCTTCTCATCGCAGAAGCCAAAAGAGGCACAGACATTAGTTCCCCCAGTCCCCATAGCACAGGAACAGCATGTGAGTTTCCCAGCCTCCGAAGGATTGCAGCAAAGGCCGAGGCAAATGCTTCCTTTCCTATCTGCAGTAGGTGCAGGGGAGCTGACCCTGTGCCTGCAGGCATCTTTTAGCATCTAGAGTACAAGCTTCTCACAGCATCCTCCATATCTGAGCATAATGCGCTGCTGTTTCCTTGTCCATTGAACAGACACCAATTGTGTCGACTTCGTGCCAACTCCATGTATAAATGCCAAGGCTACATAATGAATAAGACATTTAATTCAAATTAAACATTACGTTTGAAAGCAGGCAAATAAATAATATAATTTCAGACAGTGAGAAGAGCTCTGAGGACAAGAGGAGAGAGGGAGAGGCTAAAGAGTGCTGCAGACGGAGGAAGATATGATTTTGGAGACGCTGGGCAGGAGAGCTTCTGCTGAGAATAAGCGTGCACATCCCAAGTCTCACACCTCACTCCCTGAGGCCAGCCCGGGCAGTGCTCTCTCCCACCACACCCAACCCGTCTACACCCAAGCAGCACACTTCAGCCCTGCCCAGCTGCCCCTCACTTCCATATTTTTGTTTAGGCAGAACTTTATTTTTTTCAGCTTTAGTAAAGTTTCACAGACAAATACAAATCAAATACAGATACATTCAAGGTGTCCAATTTGATGATTTTAGATGGGTACAAGGTGCATAATGATGTCTGCAATCAAATTAATCTGCACATCCTTCGCCATACGTAGCTACAATTCATGTGTTTGTGTGGCTGTGGGGAAATACTTAAGAGTCACTCTTGGCTCAGTAACCATAGTTCAGTGGTTAGGGCCCCAGGCACATACACCGGGGCTGGTGGGTTCAAACCCTCCCAGGCCTGCTAAACAGCAATGACAACTACAACAACAACAACAAAAAATAGCTAGGCATGTGGCAGACTCCTGTAGTCCCAGCTACTTTGGGGGAGGCTGAGGCAAGAGAATTGTTTAAGCCCAAGAGTTTGAGATTACTGTGAGCCGTGATGCCACAGCACCCTACAAAGAGTAACGTAGTAAGACCTTGTCTCAAAAAAAGAATCACTCTCAACAAATTTCAAGTAGCCAGTATGGTATTATCAATTAGAGTCACCATGGTGGACATTCGACCCCCAGAACTTGTTC
>CAUYTI010047567.1:0-35761 GCA_963575145.1 Galago senegalensis
AATAATGCAAACTTTGATAGGCAGTTCTTGATAATCAGTTCTCAACAATTATTTGTTATTATTAAAGTTTAACATTATAAAATTAACAAAAATAATATAAAATGCATATCCTGGCGAAATAGCCACATGGCAGCTGAAAACCTATATTCCCTTCCTGTTCTCCCATGTTCCCTAGCTTGTCGTGCATTCTTTCCAAAAATCGGACTTTTTAAAAATGCCACAGGATGCAGGACAAATTGTTAAAAATTGGGACTGCCCTGCCAAAAGTGGGATGTCTGGTCACCTTACTCTAGAGAAGGGGAGGGCTACTTGTTTGTTCCAGACAGTTGGGCTCCTTCTGAGCTAATTGTCCTTGCCTAGAAGCAAGGGAGGGAGCAGTCTCCTTCTGATACCTTGCCCAGGAGGGGAGTATGGATTTTACATTAGCCTTTTCATTTCCAAATGAAGTTACATTAACCTCTTCATTCCCAAATGGAGTTACATTAACCTTTTCAGCAGCCAAAACCGTAGTATATTCCCTTCCTGTTGTCCCGCCTTTCCCTAACTTGTCATGCATTCTTTCCAAAAATTGGGACTTTTTTAAAACGCTGCAGGACACAGGACAAATTGTTAAAAATTGGGACTGTCCCACCAAAAGCGGACGTCTGGTCACCTTAACTTAGTCGTAGGGGTTGAGGGCCACAGACTGCTTCAAGCTGATCTTCATGTGTAAATGAAAGGCTTTAGCCCAGCCAGCGTCACCAGACTCTCCCAGGCTAAGGGGCTCTAATATCACACCACATCCATTGATTCCCCTGATAAAGGAATTTTGCCAAGAGCTCATTTTTTTCTTCCTGAGTAACTTGTCATTTGCTTTATTTGGTTCTACCAGCCTCCCAGTTGTGCCATATGTGACTTGGATGCTACAGAATGGTATTTCTGTATTTCTTCCCACCATTAGGAACTTTGATTTGTTGCTAGAGAGAAGACGTAATGCAGATAAACCTAAGAGTGGAGATCAGGAAGTTGAGGCAGTTCTCAATCACTGTATCTTTGGAAATTATTATATAGTGGAAAAGTTTTTCATTGCTTGTGATTGCTGCATATATACCCTCTACCACCCCAATAAACTCTCAGAAAAGTCGTCAACTTAACCCTCAATGAATCCGCAACAATAAAAAAAAGAAAAGGAAAGAAAAGTTGCCAACTTAAGTTAGAATCTTTACAAAGTCATTCATATTACAGGCCGCCCTCTTAGTTTCGAACAATAAATACCCCTGGGAGAAGACATTGCTGCTTTCTTGTTCTTATAATAGTGAGCTATGGCTTACCAAAATTAAAAGAAAAAAAATAAGAAAACTTTAACATAGGCTTAGTAATTATTAGTTGGAAAAGGCCCTCCCAATTACAAGTGTTAAAAATTGTTGAGAATAAGTCTTTTAAAAATGCTTTAAGGCTGGCCCAAGTGCAATGGTGTTTACAAGTAATTGATCACAGCCAATTACAGATTTCTTTGTTCCTTCTCCGCTCCCACTGCTTCACTTAACTAGCCTGCAGAAAAAAGTACACTTTAAGAAGTGACAAAATAAGTGATTATGTTGCGAGGTTCACAATTAGCTTAAGATATGATTTCCAAGGTCATTATGATATGGAGGTTCCAGAAATAGGCTATATCTTAAACAATTTAAGTGAAAATAAAGATGCTGTGTTCTGAAAAACTCTTAAAAAGTTAAAAGATGGTTCTGATTATGACAGATAGGATAAAGCATGTGAAGACTGGATGAAATTGTTGCATGAAATCTGAGTCTATAACATGAGATTTTAAATGTATATAATTAATTTTTTTTTTGAGACAGAGTGGAACTTTGTTGCCCTTTGTAGAATACTGGGGTGTCATAGCTCACAGCAACCTCAAACTCTTAGGCTCAAGTAATTCTCTTGCCTCAGCCTCCCAAGTAGCTGGGACTACAGCAGGTGCCTGCCACAACGCTCGGCTATTTTTAGAGATGGGGTCTCACTCTTGCTCAGGCTGGTCTCAAACCTGTGAGCTCAGGCAATCCACCCACCTTGACCTCCCAGAATGCTAGGATTACAGGCGTGAGCCACCACACCCAGCCATAATTATGTAAATATTTAATATAGGCATTTGGCTATTCCATCTATATTCCTAGAAAATGTATTTTAATTGCCCCAAAGACTTTTGTTTTATATTTTCTCATAAGGGTATTATCTTTTATATACATTTGCCTTATATTTGGGCATATGAGGCACTCCATAAGCCATGATGTGGACCGGGAAAGGTATTTTGGGCTCAACAGTCATGGATCATCACCTATAATTATAGCAAGGAAAGAGCAGGGCTACTCAGATAAAAGATGTTCCTAAAGGCCAATGTAAGTTCTGCTGCCTCCCTAGAGCTTGGCACACGGTGAGTCACAAGCCTCTGGAACTGGATTCTGTATTTGCTGAAGCTATTGCAGCTGCTCAGATACCCCGTGTAAGACTGAAGGATCTTTTCCCACCTTCTGGGAAGGTTGTTGGCTGATGGTTCTCAGCTGTCAGTCCTCTTTGGGAATAGCCTAATCCGAGGGCAAAGAAAGCTACCTTGTCCAAGGTTGATACCCCTTTTCTAGGACAGTTCACAGCCAATGTTTGCACACCATTGTACAGAGGCCCGACCCCAACGCTCCAATTCAGAATCACCCCAAATGAGCCTCCTGCAGGGTAGACTGCGACCTTGTAGGGTAACACGGCAACTTAGTGTTCCCTCTTCCCCTTCTTTTTTCGCTTCCCTCTACAGATGTTAATCTCAAGAGCACCCTCCGAATACATCCCACACATGTCAATTTCTGCCTCAAAGGAACCAGGGAACTCAATTGCAGTTTTGATTAATCTTTGAAAAACAAACTCCCCTGTGAGTTGAAAATCCACATGAACTATATGGCCATAAAGTTGTTTGTAGATACCAACATTCAGAGTAACACCTAGGAAGACGGTTTAATGGGGAGAAAAGTAAAGACATTCCAGGACCAGTTGGGAATGAACTTCAAGAACTTTGAAATTTTTAGTTAGTATCGTGCTGTAGACGGTGTTCAATTTAGTTCACTTGTGAGTGTGGGCCTCACACTTACAGCTGCAGAAATCGAGGTGTGGTAAGAGTGAGGCCAAGATTTTAAACAGGTTACCCACTTGGGAACTGAAGACTTGAAATGACTGTGGGACCGAGATGGAGGGGAAGGTTGATCTATCTCAGATGAATGTAGGAAATGAGCAGGAATCATGCTGATTATTTTCTGAATTCTTTCACGTTTTATGCTGTGCTTCTACCATGCTAGTCTCTGTACTAGCAGAAGACAGCTGTGGGGAGCAGTAAGACGCTGTTTGTTTGGATGGTATGTGGCTCAGAGAGGAAGTGGCGTCCACATGAAGGTAGAGAAGCCATGTTCTGGAGGCCTCCCTCCAACTCCAGCTCCCTTGAGGATCCCCTAAAGAGCATCTGTGTTCTTGAGGGAGAGCCTGTTCCCATTATAATTTGGAGGCAAGGAGAACATTTTGTAAAGCAATAGAATATGTTATGAAGTTTGGCTAGCATTTGACAGGGATTCTGGAGGATGCATGAGGGTTTGGGAGAGCAAAGAGTGCCCATAAAAACACTGCCCTTATACTGAGGGTGGCAGGTTTGTCACCCTTGCTATATGGGGCCAGCGCCCTACTCACTGAGCCACAGATGCCGCTCATTTGATAATTTTCAATGATGTAATGTTCTTTTTTTTTTTTTTTTGAGACAGAGTCTCATTATGTGGCCCTTGGTAGAGTGCCATGGCATCACAGCTCACAGTAACTTTAAACTCTTGGGCTTGAGCGATTCTGTTGCCTCAGCCTCCCTAGTCACTGGGACTACAGGCACCTGCTACAACACCTGGCTATTTTTTGTGGCAGTTATCGTTGTTGTTTAGCTGGTCCATGCTGGGTTCGAACCCACCAACTTTGGTGTATGTGGCTGGTGTTGTAACCCCTGTGCTACGGGTACCAAGCCAGATGTAATGTGCTTATTATGACCTAATGTTGACTTCTTAATCATTAGAATGTTTAGGGAGACTGAAATAATATATATTATTAATACATGATTTTAATTACATAAAACAGAAAAATGTTATTAAAATTTAAAGAGTGCTCACTTATCATAACTGCTCTTAGCTTTTTGATATAATGTATACTAAATATATACTATGTATTAGTAGATTATTATGTATTTGGCATATACAAGGTGTCCATAAAGTTTTCTTGTGTAATAATTTAAATTTCAATTTAATTTAAAATAAATAAAGTTATCTTTACAAAAAAAAAAAAAATCAACAGTGCCCTGCCATGTGAAGAGTGTGTTGATGAAGTTGGGGCTGATGTATTCTGGCAGTCAATACTGAGACCAGTGATGTTTATTCATGTTAGTGTGAGAGTAATCTGAAAAACAGTTGTTGACAACATGGCATCCTTCAGATCACTGAGAGCCAAAGAGATCTAAGATGGACCTAATCCAATCAGGAAAATGAGTGACACAACAGCAGGCATAGTTTTATAAAACAATCACACTTTATTCAACTGGAATTACTGTAAGAATGACCTTTCAAAGAAAAAGATACCATTACAAGATTTGTCACGATAATACTATGGTGTTACACAACATGTGTATTGAAGGCAAGTTAAAAAGAGAAACTACAATGTTAAAATCATTCTGAACGCCACTGGATAAGTGGAGGACATCTCCAACTCTAGAAAGTAACAAACAGGAAAACGAGAAAGGACAAGATAATGAAGAGACTATGGTAACATAAAGAGAGGGAATGTCTTCCAAAAAACTGGGTTTGGGGGGGGGGGTTTAAGACAGAGTCTCACTATGTCACCCTGGCCAGAGTGCTGTGGCATCACAGCTCACAGCAACCTCAAACTCTTGGGCTTAAGTGATTTTCTTGCCTCAGCCTCTCAAGTAACTGGGACGATAGGCGACTGCCACAACGCCCGGCTATTTTTGTTGTTGCAGTTGTCATTGTTGATTTTAGCTGGCCCAGGCTGGGTTCAAACCTGCCAGCCTCGGTGTATGTGGCCAGCGCCCTACCCACTGAGGTATGGGAGCTGCCCAAAACACTGTTTTTAAAAGAAAATGTAGCATTGAGCAAGAGGCATGTTTGGGACAAGCAATGACCTTCTAGAAAGTTGCTAATGGATGGGATCCTATTTAAACAGACACTCAAGGGCTTGAGACCATCACTTTGCCTTTGAGATGCCAAGGGCTAAAATGGTATTTCTAGAACAAATGTGATACATGAATACAAAAATATAGAAAGAGTAAGGCATGGTTACATTTTTTCCCTGTCTTTGTGTACCATCACATTGGTAATTTTCATGGTACTAAGTTCATGGTTGAGAGCGGACACAGAGTGGACATAGAAAGGCTGTCTCAATAACATTTTACAACCAGAATATTCTTTGAATTTTTTTTTTTTTTTTTTTTTTTTTACTTTTTAGGCTATGCTTCAACTTTTTTTCCCTAGAATTGTTTTTTGCCCCTGTGCAAGTTATCTTTAAATAATAAAATCCCTCTTCTTCCTAGTATGCAATGCTTGTAATGACTTCAATGAAACATTTAGGTCATTTGGAGCACCAGGCCTGTTTTGTGATTCACATCATTACAAAATATGTCCCATTAAGATGATGCACAAGCTGAACTGGAGTTAATGAACCTGCATTCTTGCAGGATAATTCAAACTTTAAGGGTGATATTAACTTACATAAAACAAGAAAGGGAAGAAAAATCAGGTTCATTGTACACTAGAGATCATGATCTTTATCTTCTCAGTGCATAAGAGTATTGCTCAGTTACTCTCATACCATTATTAGAGTGGTTACAGAGCACATATGTGCCTATAATTAAGTCCCCCTCTGTGGCCATTAAAGGACTACACTTGTTTCCACAGGGAATGCATGTGGGACTTGATTCCCAAGCCTAAAGAGAGCCTTAGTACCTCTACCCTTAATGGTTTGCTACATGGAAATGTGTGGCATCTGCCACTTACTATACAGGGCAAGTGTGGGGGCGCTGTGACCCATGGCCAAATCCAGCCCACCACCTGCTTTGTAAACAAAGTTTTATTGGGCTACAGCCATATCCAGTTATTTACACATTGTCTGTGGCCGCTCTAGCCCTGCCAGAGCAGAACAGAATAATTACAATGGAGACTGTAAATGGCTCACCACGCCTACAATATTTACTACCTGGCTTTTTAAAGAAGAGTTTTCACCCTCTTTGGAGTGAAAGGAAAACCTTTGCTCTATACCTGTTGACTCTATAGATGATTGATGGTAACAAGAGTAAAAACTATATTAAATTAGTCAAGTACGATTTCAGAGCACAATATTTACGTTACATATACTATCAAGGACCTAGGAGTCACTTGACCTACTTAGAAATAGGAGTCTTTTTTAAAACGTCTAACATTCTGGTATTTTAAGCTATTCTTTCGCGGTGGAGAAATTAAATAAATAAAAACAATAGCCACGGGTTTCGTAAACCCTCCTGAAACACAATGTCTCGTGTTCCCCTTCTGGCTCTGTGGCAGCTGTTAACTATCAAATACTATTTCTAGAACTGTGCTGACATCAGTCGATGATCATACACAAAGCTGTTTGGCATGACACACACTGTGCAAGTCGAGGCCGTTAAAATGAAACAGCTCTGTTAAAATTAACTCTATTCACATCACAGGGAAAATATCTAAGTTTGCCAAATCAATTCCTTCCTCTATCAGTGGGGGAGAACCATTTTCCAACCTCTAAAAAAAGGTGATTCAGACACAGGAGAGCGAAAAAGAAAGAAAGAAAGAACACCTCCAAAATTAAAATGATAAAACAAAAATTTGCTTGACAGCAAAAGTACTTCCAAATGGATGAAATTGAATCCAAAACTGAGCCTGCAACAAATTTAACTGACAAGAAAGTCTGCATAATGGACTTGGTTTTATTATTAATGCTAATATGGCTACATTTTCATTCTATTGTGCTGATGGCAAAAAGATAAATGCCCACTGAAGGCACTAAAATATCTCCACTCCGCTGAAACACTGATTGGAGTTAGACTGCAAACACTTATTCTTCACATGTGAGAAAAAAAAAAAAAGTCTTTTTTTTTTTTAAAGGAAGTACTACCATAGAGGCCATTTCAGAATCAAGTATAGCTCTGAAATTAAATTTCTTAAAATAATTTCAATGCAGCCCTTAAAAATCAGTTTCTTTGTGAAACTTAAAATTATGTAGATGTAATTTTATCACAACGATAAATATATTCTTTTTTTTTTCTTGAGACAGAGCCTCAAGCTGTCGCCCTGGGTAGAGTGCTGTGGCATCACAGCTCACAGTAACCTCCAACTCCTGGGCTCAAGCGATTCTCCTGCTTCCACCTCCCAAGTAGCTGGGACCACAGGCGCCCGCCACAATGCCTGGCTATTTTTTGGTTGCAGCCGTCATTGCTCGGCAGCCCATGCTGGATTCGAACCCTCCAGCTCAGGTGTATGTGACTGGTGCCTTAGCCGCTTGAGCCACAGGTGTCAAGCCAATAAATACATTCTTTACATGATTTTTAATTGGTAGTTCTTTAAAATTAATAATATGTCTCACAGAGTCCTCAATCAGTGGCTGAAGTTTCCATTGAGGGCAACCAAATGAAATGGTATAAATGATTTCTTTCTGCCAGTGCACCTCGTCCTAAAAATCAAGGTCCCTTCCTTCTCTGTCCCTTCCAAGCCACAGGCAGCAGCCCAGCAGGGATTGTGAGAGATGGGGACTTCTGCCCAGGAGTATCTGGCCCTTTTTAGGTTCAAGTGCCAGGGGTGGAAGCTCCACAGAGGTTTGCAGTCGTGAGGGCCAAGGGTCTGGAAGCCAGGGAGCTCAGGCCAAAGGCAGGATGTGTCAAGCCAGTAAATGAGTTAATCTGAGAAGCAGCAACTGGGTTTTGGCGATCAGGACTAGCATAAGGTCACGAACTCCAGGAGGCTACTAATAGCAAGGAAATAGAACAGAGGAACGTACGCCCTTTCAGGTAATGTGGTAACGGCTATCTGTGTTTGCTTTCAAGGGTCTTGTTTATCCTCCTGCACGGGGGGCTTGCAGGGACGTGGTTACAGCTACTCTGAGGGTAAAACTACTGTAGATAAACCTTGACCCTACCTGTTGCAAGGAGGCTGTTACAGACCTCAGTACTGTAGAGATTATTTCAGTAGTAATTATCCCTATGCTCTAAACCTGTATAAATCATTCTAAGTTCTCCCACCACGTGCCTTCTCCATTTATTAGCTTATTTAACTGTTTTGTACTTTCTAGACCAGCGCTGGCTGTGGTAGACAGAATTTTCAGAGGCCCCCTGGGGTAAGCCCCCTGAGAGTAGGTGGGACCAATCAACGTGATGGGATGCCACTCCCCTTGATTAGGTTACCCATCTGTTGACTTTGAGTTCATCAAAAGGGAATTTATGCCAGCTGGACCTGATCTTGTCAAGCAAGCCCTTAAAAGAAGGTGAAGGTCAGAATGAATATACGCTGCTGGCCTCGAGGAAAATGAAGCAAACTGTCATGTTGTGAGAAGAAGGGACCCCATGGAGGGACCCGAAGGCAGCCTCTAGGAATTGCGAATGGTCCCTTCATCATACAGATGCAAAAAAATGAATTCTGTCAACAGCTAATGAGCTTGGAAAAGGACTCTAAGCCTCAGAGGAAAACCTCCAGTGGACCCCTTGATTCTAGCCTGGTGAGACACGGAGTGGAGAACCCAGGTAACCTGTACCCAGACTCCTGACCAATGGAAAGTGAGATAAGTAATTGATGCTATTCTAAGCCACTAACTGTGTAGTAATTCACGGTGTAGTACCAAGTTACTAATGCATTATCCAATAGAACTTTCTGAGATAATGGAAGTGTTCTATATTTGCTTTGCTGATATGGTAGCCACTAGCCACATGGGGCTAATGAGCTTTTGAAATGAAGCCAGTGCAACTGAGGAACTGAATTTTTAATTTAATTGTCATTTATTTCAACTTACATACCCATAATTGGGCTATAATTGGGTTATAGCTTTCATAAGAAAGCTATAAATTGGTTTCATAGTAAGACTGAGTACATGGGATACTTTTTCTTCCATTCTTGTCAATCCTTTGATTTTAATGTTCTTGATCATAGATAGCTCTGAGCTCAATTTTTGAAGTTTAATCTGAAACAAAATCTCTAAGAAGACTAAATGAGAAGCCAGTATGATCTAGCCCTGTTCCCTTCCTGGCTTCAGCTCATTCCCTTCTCCAAACCACAGAGCTTCTTCCAGTCACCTGAAGGTATCAAATGCTGAGGGTTGAAGCCTGAAGTCTTTCATGTAGGCTTCTCCCTCCATTGGAACACTCTTCCCTCATTCTTCGTCTGTCTCATATCTACTTAATATTTTAGTCTCAGCACAAATGTCACTTTCTTGCAAAGAATTTCCTGATGCCCTGCATCAGTTAGCTATTGCTGTGTAACAAACTTGCCAAAACTCTGTGGCTCAAGACAATAATTATATATTATTGGTGTTCATGTGTCTATTGGTCAGCTGAGTTATCTGATGAAAGCCTGGATCACACCTATTGGGTAAATGGGCTGGCTGGAGGCTCTGATTTTTTTTTTCAGAGAGGGGTCTTACTATGTTGCCCAGGCTGCAATTAAACTCCTGGGTTCAAGATATCCCCTTGCCTCAACCTCCCAAGAAGCTGGGTCTACAAGGCATGTACCAGAACCCTTTAACCCAAGATTGAATAGAGGATATTAGCAGGGACAGGTCATTTCTGCATGTCACTCATCCTTCCCATCAAACCAGCAGATCAGCCTAGACATGAGTTCCAAGGGCCACAGCAAAAGTATGATAGGAAGGTATAAACACACACACACTGCTGAGGTCAAGACTCAAGGCTGGCACATCATGTTTGCCTTTTTCTATTGGTCAAACAAAGCCACAAAGCCAGAATTAAGGGATGGGGACACATACTCTGCCCCTTTTGTGGGAGGGACTGCAGCAATCCCTTGGCCAAGGCTTGGACATGGTGGGGAGAGGGGTGGGGGGAGGGTAAAGAATTGGTCAGTGATGGAATCTTCCATGTTTCCTTCATTCATATGAGATCCCTCATTCCTAATAGCTCAGAGCAAAGGCTTTTCTTTCAAGGCACTTGAACCTGGTAATTATGCATAATATGTATTTGGGAGATTACTTGTTTACTGACTGTTACCTCCACAAGGCTGTGAGTTCAGTGAGGTCAGGAATCATATTTATTTTTTTCACTGCTATGTCACCAGTACACATGACACCCAATTATTAAATAAATGAGTGAATAAGATATCTGAAGAACATTTTTTTAAAGCTGGATGTGTTTGGATGAACAGGATCTGATGACAGATCATGAAAGGTTGAGCAAAATTTGGTAGCTATTATCGGAGCATGAGGAGGTATCATTTAACAAATTAATTTATGAAAGTCAAGGGAAGTAATTGAGGAATGGGAGGATGTGTATATATACACATATTTAAAATTTTGTTGAATATATGAAGGCAGGAGAGTTGGAAGGAAGGAAGAAAGCAAGAGAGAGGGAGAGAAGGAGAGAGAGAGGGAGCAGGAATTGGCAGGTTATAGCAATTGCAGATCTACTATCTTAAGACCTATCCTTGGAAGTATAATACAAACATCTTTTAATAGTCAATGAGTAATCAACCGGTGTATACCTCATATAGGAGCCAATAACAGAATGCTAAACTCTGTATAGATAATAAAGGATGGGTTGCCTTTGAAGCTGCTGCTCTCCAACTTTACAGGTCTCTCTCAAAGGTCACTCACTGTATGACAAATAGTCTAGTACACATAAAGTCTACTTTTTACTTGCAGTCAGATGTTCTTAAAAGCTCTCCTTTTATGGACTAGGTAAAGAGCACAGCTCTCCAAAATTGGCTCGGCACCTGTGGCTCAAGTGGCTAAGGCACCAGCCACGTATACCCAAGGTGGCGGGTATGAATACAGCCTGGGCCCGCCAAACAACAATGACGGCTACAACCAAAAAATAGCCAGGTGTTGTGGCGGGCGCCTGTGGTCCCAGCTACTCGGAAGGCAGAGGCAGGAGGCTTGCTTGAACCCAGGAGTTGGAGGTTGCTGTGAGCTGTGATGCCGGGGCACTCTACCCAGGGGGACAGCTGGAGGCTCCTGTCTCAAAAAAAAAAATCTCCAAAATTTAAAAATCCCCTCCATCTCTTGTTGTCAACTCCAGTTGTTCCATTATTTGGAAATTTTCAGCTGTGTTTGTAAAACACATATAGAAAGGATCACTGAAATGTCGTCACCTTTGCTTAAATGCTGTGTTGATGGGACAAATGTGGAACCATCTTTGGTTTTCTTTGAACTATGCAGAATTTCAGAGGCAAATACAAGTTTTTGGTTTGGTGCCAGTGTAGTCTTAGATTCCAATAAAGATTTCTTATGTTTCTTCATTTTATTTACATGTATGACGTATATGTGTGTCTATATGTCCTTTTAAATCAGGATGACAGAGAGCCACAGGGTGTTGGTAAGATACTTCCTTGAACTGACCACAGTGTAATCCTAGGGATGTGAGCCCACAAAGTGCAGGGGTTTGAACAGCCTTAGAGACATTGTTTTAAAAGCTGAACACTTGCTGTTTGTACAGATTCAAGAGCTCACAGAAACGCTTACTAAGCACATACTATGTTCTTGTACTGGGATGACTAGATCCTTGTCTTCGTGGAGCACATGACCTAGTAGGTGAGGCCGATGGATGTAAGCTAATGATTACGAAGAGATGGGACACACACTAAGAGAAGGGTGGGTACTAAGTCAGTGGGAACATGGAAGATTAGTTTATTAATTTGGTCTGGAGGGGGCTCCGGGAGAGGTGTGATGCTGAACTTAGGATGAGTAGAAATCTTAACAAGTGGTTAAGGGGTAAGGGCAAACCAGGCAGGAGGCAAAATTTGAGACGTGTCAGGGTCCAGATCATTAGGAAGTCCAGGTTTTGTACTCTAGGACAGTGGTTCTCAAAGTGAGGTCCCTAGACCAGCACCATCACTTTCACGTGCAAACTTATTAGAAAGGCAAGTCTTTACTCCCACTCCAGACTTACAGAGTCAGAAACTCTAGGAATGGAGCCCGGTAGTCTGCATTTTAACAAGTCTTCTAAAGCACTCTGATGAATGCTCAAGTTGGAGAAGGACGCCCTGCTGATACAGAGCCATGGACGCGTTTGAGTTGACAAGTGGCTTGGGCAGATCTAGATCTACAAAGGTGACTCTGCCGTGATGTAAAGAATGAATTAGAGTTTGGAGAGGGAATGGCAGTGAGTGGGGACATTGAGGCCAGTTGGGAAACCATGGTGAGTAACAGAGGCAAGCAGTACCGCCCGCCTAGCCCTGGGATCCAGAGGGAGGAGCTTGCATTTGCTCTAAGATACAAAGTCCTTAAAAGAGCATAGATGTCAGGTGTGGTGGCTCAGGCCTGTCATCCCAGCACTTTAGGAGGCCAAGGTAGGAGGATTGCTTGAGGCCAGGAGTTCAAGACCAGCCTGGGCAACACAGTGAAACACTCGACTCTATAAGAAATAAAAAAATTAGCTGGGTGTGGTGGCATGCACCTATAGCCCCAGCTACTTGGAGGCCGAGGCAGAAAAATGGCTTAAGCCCCAAAGTTAGAGGCTGCAGTGAGCTGTGATCGATCCACTGCACTCCAGCCTGGGTGGCAGAGCAAGACCCTGCCGCTAAAACAAACAAACAAACTCAAAGAGTATGAGATGGATATTGAGGGTCTTCACATCCCATTATCTCAATCAGCTACCAAGAAATTACTACAAGAGGCTATGGATCCATGTATACACCTAGACTAAATTAGTCATAGAGCTCACACACACGTGAACTGCTATTCTCCACATATATATGTCTTATGAGTAATAGTTTGTGCGTCCACTTGAAATAACTTCCAAATTCTTAGCAACTTTTTCTCATTAAGGATTTTTGCATCAGATAATAAAGCATAGTAAGTAAAAAGTATAATAAAAGAATTCTTTTTTTTTTTTTTTCTTGAGACAGAGCCTCAAGCTGTCCCCCTGGGTAGAGCGCCTAGAGCGCCGTGGCATTACAGCTCACAGCAACCTCCAACCCCCCGGGCTCAAGCGAGTCTCCTGCCTCCGCCTCCCAAGCAGCTGGGACCACAAGCGCCCGCCACAACGCCCGGCCATCTTCTTGGTGGCAGCTGTCACCGTTGTCTGGCGGGTCCAGGCTGGGGATTTGAACCCGCCACCTCAAGTATACGTGGCTGGCGCCTTAGCCGGTTGAGCTATAGGCGCCGAGCCAGTAAAAGAATTCTATAGAGAATTTTGGAAATTTCCAAAATACTATAAGAGAATCCTCCTACTTGAAAAAGTCCCAAACCATTGATTGGATGCCTTAAATGCCCCTTTGTTATAATAAGTGTTTGACAGTGTCAGGAGACTCAGGGCCATATTTGAAGTTCACACACATGTGAAAATTTTGACACTGATATTTCTTTTTATTGGGGTTCAGTTTGTAAGCTCAGCACTCAAGAGACCCCTTAGTTCCTTTTAGTTCTTTGCCTACGATTAGGGTAGTGGCCACCAAGTAAGTGACAATTCTCATATTAGAGCTTTCCATCTAAAAAGCCTGGCTCTCCCAAAGGTATGATTAGTTGAAAGATTAATTTATTTTACAATCCAATTATAATTTCTGTGACAAAGGAAAGATCTCTTTATTAAAACAGATAACAAACATTAAAAGCAAAGACAACAGCCCCACAGAGATGATAATTAAAGAAAATACACACCTACGTGCATTTGCTCCAAATCTCACCCATCCTTAAATCTTATCAATCATTCTTTAATCTTTCTTTTTTCTTAAAGCTATGTAGAAAATTTCTCTTGCAGCCGTTGGAATCTTTATACTTCCAATCCCAGCCCCTGGCTGCTCTGTCTGGCGAGTGCTGTAACTTTCCCACAATCCCCTGGCTCTCAGAGGTACTAGAGAAGGAACTGCTTATATGGCTGGTAGGATTAATTACAGAACGGACTTTCCAGCACAGATGGCTCCTCTGCTCTCACCCACCCACTGCAAGGTTGACAGTATCAGCTTCATCTCTCCTTTTACTAAAAATCTAAGACCGATCCCGAATTTTCTTCCATAACATTGGGATGCTTCTGACCAGGAGGGCCTCTCCTCTGACCATTCACTGCTGCATCCAATTATAAAAACCACTTACAGGCTTAGCACCCGTAACACAGTGGTTATGGTGCTGGCCACATATACCCAGGTTGGCAGGTTAGAAACTGGCCGGGGCCAGCTAACCAACAATGAAAACTGAAACAAAAAATAGCTGGGCATTGTGGCAGGAGCCTGTAGTCACAGCTACTTGGGACTGAGGCAAGAGAATTGCTTAAACCCAAGAATTTGAGGTTGCTGTGAGCTGTGACACTATGGCACTCTATCAAGGGTGACAAAGTGAGACTCTGTCTCAAAAAAAAAAAATCACTTATAGATATGTAGGATGTGTTTATATCAGCACCATGATGTGACTTTACATTGTTTTTGCATTAGTCAGCATTCTCTGGAGCAGCAGAACTAATAGTATGTGTATGTGTGTACACATACATGTCTACAGGACATATATGTGATGTGTGTGTGTGTGTATGAATATTGAGGGGGAGAGAGGAAGAGATTTTAAGGAATTGGCTTAAGTGACTGTGGAGACTGGCAAGTCCAAAATCAGAGTCTGCAAGCTGGAGACCCAGAGAAGAGTTGACATTGCAGTTTGAGCCCAAAATAGTTTGGAGGCAAAATTCCCTCTTCCTTGGAGGGCCTCCATCTTTTTCGAAAAAAATTAGACTTCATTCTTCCGAGGAGTTTTAGGTTCACAGCACAATCAAGTGGAAAGTGCAGGGAGTTCCCACAAATCCCCTGGCCCACACCAGCTCCAGCTTCTGCGTTACTCACATCCTGCACCAGGGGGGTTCACCTGGTCCAGCCAGTGCACCTACACTGACACATCACTATCGCCCACAGTCCAGAGTTTACATTCGGGTTCATTCCTGGTGTTGTGTGTTCCATGAGTTTGGACAAATTGCTAATGACATCCATCCACCGTTACATATCATACAGAAGAGTTTCACTGCCCTAAAAATCCTCTGTACTCTGCCTCTTCATCCTTCCCTCCCCAAACCCCAGGCAACTACTGATCTTGTTACTGTCTCCATAGCTTTGCCTTTTCTAGAATCATACAATATGTAGCCTTTCAGACTGGCTTCTTTCACTTAGTAATATGCATTTTAAATCCCCCCAGGTCTTTTCCTACCTTGATAGTTCATTTTTTTTCAGTGCTGAATAATATCCCATTGTCGGGATATTATTATGATCTCAGTATATATATATATATATTTTTTGAGACAGAGCCTCAAGCTGTCACCCTGGGTAGAGTACCGTGGCTTTACAGCTCACAGCAACCTCCAACTCCTGGCTTACGTGATTCTCTTGCCTCAGCCTCCCAAGTAGCTAGGACTACAAGTGCCCACCATGATGCCCGCCTATTTTTTGGTTGTAGTTGTCATTGTTTGGCAGGCCCAGGCTGGATTCAAACCTGCCAGCTTGGGTGTACATGGCTGGCGCCTTAGTTGCTTGAGCTACAGGCACTGAGCCCAGTATTTTTTCCTTAAGGTCTTCAGCTGATTTCATGAAGACCACCTACATCTACTTTGCTCAAAGTCTACTTATTTAATTATTTTTTTTTTTTTAGAAAGAGTCTCACTCTGTCACCCTCAGTAGAGTGCCATGATGTCACAGCTCACAGCAACCTCCAACTCTTGGGTTCAAGCCATCCTTTTGCCTCAGCCTCCCAAGTAGCTGGGACTACAGGTGTCTGCCATGACACCAGGTTGTTTTTTCTATTTTTTAGTAGAGACTCGGTCTTGTTCTTGCTGGGTGAGCTCAAGAAATCTACCTGCCTTGGCGTCCCAGAGTGCTAGGATTACAGGCGTGAACCACCACACCCAGCCTGACTTAAAAGCTAATCTCATCTAAAGAATACTTTAGGAGCAACGTCCAGATGGATGTTTGACCAAGTATCTAGGTACTGTGGCCCAATCAAGTTGACACATAAATGAACCATCACCAATCTACCCCTGGTCAATTTGGCACTCGTGCACATTTTCCTAAAGTATACTTAATCTATTAAAAAAAAACAAAACAGGGTAATAATGAAATTATCCCACACACAACTAAAAATATACTAATCCTTTCCCTGGAAGAGGATGCAAAGTCCTTGAGTAATGTTTGCTTTTCTCTTTGCTATCTTGTAACTTAAATGCAATAATATAAAGTTAACAATACTGAGACACTATGACATGAAGTCAATACAACTTATGTTACATGGTAAAAGGATGAGAAAGGGAACAAAACAAGTATATTTGAAATCTCTCTACATATACCCACACATATCTGTGCATACATATACATGCACAGACATATTTATAACAAAATGATGAAGAATTACTCATCACAATTGTGGTCCTTATGTCTGTCACTGGTCACATGATTGTAGCTGGGATTAACCACCTTCTTCTACCACCAATTCCCCTTGTTCTCAGCAAGCATCTCAGCTGGTCATAGCTCTTTACCTGCTGTGGTGACCCAAGCTTTCATTCCTGAAAGTTCTGCCTCAAATGGGTTGTTGTGGTTTTTCCTTGACTCTAGTCATGGCACATGTCATATCTCTAAATATGCAGGAGCCCCTGCATTTGAAACATGCCCTCCCTCCCCTGGATTGTGGGGCAGTAATCCAATATCCCCTTGACAGTCAGGTTCAGTTAGCTCAGACAGCACGCTCCTGCTGCCTGTTTCTTCAGAGTCATGAGGAGTCCAGAGTGGCCACGTGGCATCTTAACCTCCAACTCAATATGCATTGTTTCTCCTTTGGAGACATTTCTCTCTTTGGAACTAAGATCTCTGGGCCAGTAGAATGCCAGGATGTTGGGGGAGAAATTGAAAATTTTGCTAGTGGGTTACCAGAGGTGATTGAGAGTGGTGATGCTCCTATTTCTACCCCTTGATTCCTGGACTCTTAAATTCTGGCTGTGAGAAAAAAGAGCATCATGTGTTGGACACTTGTTCGGTACATATAAAACCTAGAGAACCTTGCCCTGGCCCTGCTAAGTATTGGCACCTAGCTGCTGCTGTAAACAACTTCCCCAAAGCCATTCTACCGTTCTCTTAAGCCAGTTGGAACATGTGGTGAGGCCATTGCTGCACTTCATTTGCTTCGAAGTGAGTTCCTTGGGCAGAAGCAGTGCTGCCTGGAATACTGTGATGGTGGAGAGACATTCTGTAAGTCTGTAGATGGTACTTTTAGCAGAAGCATTGCATGTGGGGAAGGCATAAATCCATATCCAGAATAGGTGTCTATTCCAGTAAGAATGCAATACAATTCCCCCACGATGGAAATGGCCCAGACTGCCACGAGCCAATTACCAGGGGCATTGGAGCCAGTGCTGGTCTCTGCCACAGGCAGAAAAGGCACACAGTAGTGGCTGTAGCCAGATCAGCCTTGGTAAGTAGAAGTCCATGTTGCTGAACCCACACATAACTCCCCTCCCTGCCACCATGACCACTTTGTTCATGAGCCCATTGGGCAATAACACAGGTGGTAGAGGGAAGAGGCTGACTGCTATCCATGAACTAGGTCACCCTATCCACTTGATTATATAAGTTCTCTTTAGCTGAAGTCACTTTTAATAAGAATTCACATGAGACAAGATATTTTTACATTTTTTCACCCATTCGGACAGATCTATCCACATATCTCTTCCCCAAACTTCCTTGCCACTAATTTTTCGGTCATGCTCTTTCCTAGTCTCTGACTATCCACCCAAACCATTGGCTATATAGCTTGTGAAGTGGTATGTAATTGCGTTATCTGGCCATTTCTTCTTCTAAACATAACGAACAACTAGGAGCACTGGCCAAGTTCTGCCCATTGGGAGGATTTCCCTTCACCACTGGCCTTCAAGGATGTCCCCCCAAAGGGATATGGTGCTGCAGGTGTCCACTTCTGGGGGTGCCTACATGTCCCACAGAACCATTACAATCTGGGTTTGAGTTTTCTCTTCCTCCAAGGATCATAAGGAAGGGGTCGCAGGGGTCTTCAGGTACAGGTTGGAGAGAGAAGATGGTACACCAGGAGTGGGGGCCCAGGGAAGAATTGGTGTGGCAGTTTGTCCCCAAAGGCAGTCTGCTGGCAGAATCCCCCCTTCCTACGGGGAGGTCAGTCTTGCTATTAGGCCTTTAACTGACAGGATGAAGCCTACCTACTCTATGGAGAGTAATCTGTGTTACTTAAAGCCTACCGATTGTGATGTTAATGTCATCTAAAAAATACCTTCACAGAAACATTTAGAGTGATGTTTGAACAAATATCTGGGTATGGTGGCCTAGCCAATTTTAACACATAAAATTAACCATCACAATATTCTTTTCTAGGAGGAGAAAATGTCCTCTTTCCCTCTCTTCTTCCTTTCATCTTTCCTTTCTTCTTTCTCTCCTTCTTTTTCTTTCTGCAAATATTTTCTGAGAGCCCACTAGATTCCTGATTCTAGAAGCTTGCTAATGAAGTCAACTAATCTCCTTGGTAACCAGCCCTAACCCAGAATGGGATACAAACTGCTTTCGGGAGCAGACGACCTTCTTTAAAGGGATCATATATCCCTTTCCAATTTTAAGCCGTAACTTATAGGAATATAATTTTTACTATCTCTTTAAAACAGAAAAATAAGTGTTTACAAAGGGATTAATGCTGTTTAGCGAGTGGGTGCTCTAGTTTAGATGGTGCTAATTTAAAATTTGTCATAATTTGGTCAGAGATTGGTGCAGAGATGACTTTTGTATTACAGGGTTTGTCATGGAAATGAATGGTTGAAACATTTCAGAGGAAAAAGATGAAAACCACTTAGAAAATAAACTATTTTCAAGATATTTAGGTGGTTGAATATGTAGCATGTGAGACGTGTACGTTGTACTACATATTTAAATAGATTAAAGCGGGGCCAAAGATTTCCTATTTGTCAAAACAAACTGGGCAAAAAAGTCTCATTTGAGTTATCATACTGTACATAAACTAGTTTATCAGGGGAGATGCATTTCTAGAAATGGGACTGGTACCCACGCCAATACTGTAGTGGCTTTGTGGAGTTGTGTGCCCAGCATCTCACATTGCCATGTTGCCAATTGTACATCTACTTCTAATTCCCCAGAAAAGGCACAGGCCTCCCTCTGGGGCTGCTCCCCAACCCCCTATCACAGAGATGTTCATTATTCTCTTCACAGTGTCCAACGGCTCCTGCAAGTCCCAATCACTGTTGTTTCTCAACTGTGTCCATGCCGGTGGGCACTATGATACAACTTACTTTTAATACCTCTCGTGACCTTCTCCCCTTGAAGTCAAGTCCAGTCTTATCACATGAATGGTTTAGTCCCTCATTTACAGATCAAAATGATTAGGCAAAATGCAAAATGTGTCAAAAAGAGAAGTCATCACAAACTAAACATGTTACAAAACCCACTTAAATAAAATAGCAGAGAGCTGATTGGTTGAAAATGTATGCTTTATCGTACAGTAATGCTCGTCGGACCAGGAACATACAGCACAAGTATTTATATTTCTTTAAAAATTATGAATAGTAGGGCGGTGCCTGTGGCTCAAAGGAATAGGGTGCCAGCCCCATACACCGGAGGTGGTAGGTTCAAACCCAGCCCTTGCCAAAAACTGCAAAAAAAAAATTATGAATAGTAAATGACTTTGGAGAGAAGCCACTTTATAAAACAAATTAATGTTACATGGGGCAATATTAGAGGTAGTGTGCATAAACTTGGAAAATCACTTTTATTAAAATCTTATCCTTTTAAAATGTGGGCTTTTCATGACTTTAAACCTAATGCCTAGGACTCATGGCAAATTAGTCCTATAATTTGCTAAATATGACAATGCATGCTTTTTAACAGGATTTAAACACTTGTGTCAAATTTTCTTATCTTTTGATACATTCTTGTCATGTCTTTTATATAATTGTGTACTTGGAAATTCCTACTGACTGATTGCATGATCACCTGATTTTGTAAATAAAGTTTTATTGGAAAATAGTCACACTCTTAGGTCTTGGCTATGGCTGCTTTCACACTATGAAAAACAGAGTTGACTAAGGTTGGGCACAGTGGCTCACGCCTGAAATCCTAACACTCTGGGATGCCGAAGTGGGTGGATTGCTTAAGCTCAGGAGTTTGAGACCAGTCTGAGCCAGAGTGAGCCCCCATCTCTAAAAATAGCTGGGTGTTGTGGCTGGTGCCTACAGTCCCAGCTACTTGGGCAGCTGAGGCAAAAGTTTGTTGCTGTGAGCTGTGATGTCAGGGCACTCTACCAAGGGTGACAAAATGAGACTCTGTCTCAAAAAAAAAAAAAATAAAACAAAACACAGAGTTGACTATACTTATTATCTGTCTCTGTAAATGAAAAGTTTGGAACCCACCCACTGTAGACACTCATAACATTTATTATCCTTTCAGATAGATAGGGAGGGATTTTCTGGGCTCAAAGAATGAATAAAACATATTTCCATTCATCTTAAATGTTTAAAGGAAAGAATTGCCTAGAGCAGCACTATTCTATACAAATAAAGTATGAGCCACTTAGGTGATTTTAAATTGTCTAGTAGCCACACTAAAAGAGAAGAATGAAACAAGTACAATTAATTTTAATAAGATATTTTATTTAACCTAATATATCAAAAATTATCACTCAACATGTAATCAATAGACAAAATTAGTAATGGCATAATTTGCATGCTCTCTGTCTCTCTCTCCCTCTTTTTTTTTTTTTTAAGAGACAGTCTTGCTCTGTCACCCAGGCTGGAGTGCAGTGGTGTGATCAGAGCTTACTGCAATTCTTGAACTCCTAGGCTCTACCAATTTTCCTGCCTTAGCCTCTTGAGTCACTGGGACTACAAGTGTGTGCCACTGGGCTCAGATGATTTTATTATTTTTTGTAGAAACAGGGTCTGGATACATTGGCCAAGCTGGTTTCAAACTCTTGGCCTCAAGCAATCCTCCTTCAGCCCCCCAAAATGCTGGGAATATAGGTGTCAGCCACCATGCCCAGCTCTTTACATCTTAGGTCTTCAAAATCCAAGGTGCATTTTATGTTTACAGCACACCTCAATTCACACTAACCATATTTCCAATGCTTGTTAAACACATGTAGCAAGGGCTTCTTTTTTTTGGCTGGGGCTGGGTTTGAACCTGCCACCTCCAGCATATGGAGCCAGTGATCTACTCCTTTGAGTCACAGGTGGTGTCCTGGGACTTTTTTTTTTTTTTGGAGACTCAGGCTGTCACCTGGGTAGAGTGCTGTGGTGTCACAGCTCACAGCAACCTCAAACTCTTGGGCTTAACCAATTCTCTTGCCTTAGTCTTCCAAGTAGCTGGAACTAGAGGCACCCACCATATGACCTGGTTATTTTTTTTAGGTTTAATTTTTTTTTTTTAGCAGTGTACATTAGTACTATCATGGGGTATAGTGTACTGTTTCTGTGTACAATTTGAAATACTTTCATCCGACTGGTTAACATAGCCTTCATGTCCTTTTCTTAGTTATTGTGTTAAGACATTTATATTCTACAGTTAGAGAGATTCACATGTACCCTTATAGGATGAACCATAGGATTGGTGGGATTACGCCTATGGTTCATCTGGCTATTTTGTTGTTGTTGTTGCAGTTGTCATTGCTGTCTCAGCTGGCCCTGGGCCAGGTTTGAACCCGCCAACCTCAGTTTATGTGGCCAGCACCCTACCCATAGAGCTATGGGTGCCGCCCAGCAAGGGGTTATTATACTGAACAGTGTAGGCCTACAGGGAAGGAAATGCCTGTGACTACCTTCATTCTTCACAATTTGTTTTCATTTCTTCACTCAACCATCATTCAACTCTAAAAATTGGATAAATCATACAAGGTAAGACAGAGACTCTGTTCTGAAAGAGTTTATTTTTCTTAAATACTTGTATACTTGTGTGATTATTTTGCACTTGTCTGAGTATCACAGGTGCAGTGATTGTAGACATAAGAAACAGTCAGCCGACTAGGAGGAATTTCTACTTAGCAGAGCACGGGTGAGATCACTGACAGGACTACCAAAGATAGGAGATTTAGTCCTTAAAATGACTTGCATATGCTTACACCTTTTTCTTAACCAAAACATGTCAACATCCACTAGCTGGTAGTTGTTGACAAGCGGTGCAGATACACGCATGCACAATCTAAATTAGACTGTAAGCTCCTGGAGGGCAGGAACCCCATATTCCTTGAATGACTGAATATCTGAATGAAACATTTCTCTTTCTCTTTCCTTGCTCCTCAGATGTATTCTAAAGAGCTTCCCTACTTCAAGCTTTTGAAATTATAGGAGTAATTTGTGACTATGCCATGAATCATAATATTTCCTATTGTCAATCTTTTTCCTTCTACGTAATCAGGTTAAAATCTTGCTCTCTTTTATTTTTTAAAAATATTCAGAAGAGGGCGGTGCCTGTGGCACAAAGGGGTAGGGCACCAGCTCCATATGCCAAAGGTGGCAGGTTCAAGCCCAGCCCCAGCCAAAAACTGGAAAAAAAAAAAAATCAGAAGGAGGAGATTCTGACTATATCAGGAATTAGAGTAAGTAATGAAAAAGCCTGTATTGGGGCATAGTTTTAGAGGGACACAGAGAGAGAGTATGTGTATCCTATCAAAAGCATGTTTGTATTTAATACTCTTCAAGCACCTTAAATTATTTTCATAATTTCTATCAGCCACCTGCCAAGTAGGCAACAAACAAATCCACAGAAAGAAAATACTTGGATATTCCACAAGAAGGTACAGGTACTGGATGGAGGTCGCTGAGCCAGTGCCAGAGAAAGAGATTTAGCAGGAACCAGATGTCTCTCGATTCACTGCAGGCAGGATACAGGAGAGCGATGGTCAATTTGGGGTGTATCTGTTTCCATCAGCTCCGTCTTGCCCATGGCAGACATCATTGATCATCTTCCTGCTGAACTCAATGTGACTTCAGAAACGTTCTAAACGTAACACTCTAGGAAGGCACAATCAAATGATAGGGAGCTGGCACGCAAGATAAAACCTACTTAACATCTCTGGTGTACAAACCAAGGTTAGAGTCCACGATCGTGTTTAAAAGATAAGAAGGTGCTTATATTCTTCAATAAAATATCCTTTATCCTTTTTGGCTGCCTGGAAACAGTCTTAAGAAGCTCTGAAGGGCAGGGGGAAAGGAGATACATTTGTCATGAAGCAGGTGATGAATGGGCAGCATTAGAATCAGGTAAAGGCCGTTAAATCTTTATTAAACAATTATCAAGGGCATAAAGATCTGAGGTTTTAAGAGTCCCCCTCCCCACCACCACCACCATTTTGGTGTTCTAAGTATTTCTGCCAGCAGTTTTCATGTTCAAATTCCTAAACTTTAAACCACAGAATTTTAAAATAGTGAGACCTCCTCTGCATAAGGGAGCCTCTTAGTGAACCTCTCCCTTAATAAGCTATGGATGTCTCATGGATAAGTTTTACAAATCTATTTGTACACCAATTTGTTCACCTGCAGATGGGACCCTGCAGGCATTATGTTTACTGCCCTCGCTTTGTTTTGCTGGGCCTTGTTTTTTTAATTACAAAGGGCATCTAAATGAATATTGGCCCTATTGCTCTGAAGTTCATTTGTTGCGTATTGACTTTTCAGCTTTATAAGCAAAACAACATTTATTTTCCTTTCACCTTAGCTATTCAGATGATGTGACTTACTTTAGGCCTTCTTGCCTGGAGTATATTGCCCCACCTTCTTTTATTGTTGGGGGTTTTTTGTTCCCTTATTTTCAAACAAAGAATTCATTCTACAAAAAAAAAAGACAAGGAATACAGTAGTAGCTGCCATTCTTATTCATTTTAAAGGAAACAATGCCTTTTTTTTTCCCCCCAGCAATAACTCACCTACCCAGAGGTCATTTTTCCAATAATCTCAGCTGTGGGAAATATAGCTCAAAGGAAAAAGCCTCTGAGAAGTTAAAATAAATGCCAGAGAGCTCGTTCAGGAAGCTCACATACTTTATTTCCATCTCCTTACTTTGTCATTCAGCAACTGTTTCTCCCATTTTAGACACAATCCTAATAAATCTGGTTAGCTGGTTTCTTAGCCCACAGAAGATTAGAAACAACTAATTCAAAGGAGAGCAGGAGCTTTCCAGAAATTTGACAAGTAGGCTGGCAATGAAGGCAACAATAAAAAAAAAAGGAACCAGATACAAGGATTCAAAAATCAGAGCGTCCACGGGCTACTTTGTGTTGGGTCACGTAGGTGTCCATGGTGTAGGTTCCTCCATTCCTCAGGAAATCATGTTCCTCATCATGTCCCAGGAACGAGGTTATTCCATGTTCGCTATTTCCTATCTGAGAAGAGTGAGGATGTAATTTACTTTAGGAAGCTTCTGGATCATGGCGGTGATAAGGAGAAATGGACAGAGAAGTGGCCTCTCTACTCTTGCCTACTTCCTCGGGCACTGACGTGTCTGAGTCTAATTTTCTTTACTTATCAATAAAATGGAGAAAATAATGAATGAGATAATGTTCATTAAATAGATGCCTGGATAAAGGTGAGCTCTAGAACCCCCCCCCCCAGTCTAGCATACCAGGTCTTAAGGGGTGAGTAGAGAGAAAAGAGCAGAAGGGACATGACACCAGAGAGGTGGCTTCAGAGGGACGGCTGTGGGGTGTGGAGAGGCCACAACACACAAGAGAAGGAAGACTTGCTCCTGGAACCTACCTTGTGGATGCAGAGGGAATGTATAAGGGCGCTGGCCAGTGGGAAGATGTTCAAATGTCGTCCTCCTCTCCAGCTTCAGATCACACGCAGTTCCTCACCAGACCATAAGGGTGTCTGGTCATGCATTCGTTTGCTCAGCTTTCAGCAAAGACCAAGTGCCTGCTACCCATCAGGCACTGTGCTCATTGCTGGAGACACGTTAGCAAAGTAACTGTGGTTGTTAAAATAATAATAATAATAATGATATCAGGACCATTTCCTGTTCTCCCACCACAAAAATCCTAAAATCCTGGAAAATATGGAAGCTCCCCACTGTAATCCATGTCCAAGTTGAGTTGACATTAAAGCGAGTCAACGTTTGGTGGCAATAGAGGACATCAATGTTGATGTTGCGTTGAAATTTTCCCCTAATATAGAGAATTCGCTGAACTAAGGAAGATACAGAAAGAAAGGCCTTGGTCGTATGTGAGCAATCAGCCAGCCGAAGACTTCACTGATGTGGCATCATCTCTTTCCAAAACCTTACAGACTGGTTTGAGGCCAACAGGAGATGGAGTATGCCTCACCAAAAGGGCGCAGGGCGGGCCCTGTTTGCTCGCCTAATATTGGACAAAGTCTTCACATCAGGCTAGTCATCTGCCATCTCTTAATAATGCATTGAAAAAAGAAAAGCAATCGTTTGCATTTGCATTGAAGAATTCGTCTGAGATCATGTTTGGAAGTTAGATTTATATGTCATATAAAGATGACTTTATTTATAAAATGGTGCTTACTACTGACTGCTTTAAGGAGTCAATAAAAGACCAAAGGAGAGGTATCTTAATACAGGGCAGAAAGAAAGGGGAGTCCAAGTCCCGTATAACCATTCTAGGCAGCTGGGCACAGCTCTGCCCGAGCACCAGGGAGAAGAAGTTAGTCAGTCTCACTTTATCTTAGAATTTATTTTCTTCTTTTTATTGATTTTGGCTTTGGAAAATCTTAGAATTATGATTTCAAAGACTCTGGGGGTTATTTAAAGGATCACCTGCTTCATTTTACTGATCAGGGAATTGCCGCTCAAAGGGGGTTAAATGGTGCCGACAGTTGTCTGTGGTGTTGTAGCAGAGAGTTTACTGGACACAGGCACAGCTGTTACTTCTTTCTCAGAAAAGACTCACAGGCAGAACGACATCTGGAATGTGAAATTTGGAATATCTTTGAAAGCTATCGAGAGTTTTTATGAACAAGTCAGTGGGACTTCCGTAAAAGGAATTATCGATCAGTTCTTGCCACATCGTTTTATCTACAGCACCTAGATTAGCTCTTTTCTAAGAAATTTGATAGGAGTCTGAATATCAGTTCAACCTTTGCCTCTTCCACTTTACACATAAAATGCACAGGGTGGTTCCCTTGACTCTCACAGCTTCCTCTTGTACCACTTGGCTTTAGCAGTAAGACATATGTTTGCTGTTTATCGAATAAAATTGTAAATGTGTGCATGCATGAGTGTGTAAAACCCAGGTCTAAGGAATTTGACTACCCTATTCAGCAACTCAGTACATGAGATTTTTACCTTACACATTTTCCCCCCTCTATATGATAAAGCAACAACTGGTCTTTTAATTTAAAACCTTCCTTTGAAAAGAAGGTTGCATCAGCTACAACAAATTCTGGGTAAAAATGTTGCTGCCTATTCATTTTTCACTGAACCAACCAGTCTGCCAATAAAGCTGCTCCTTTGCGTTTGAATGGATAGTGAAATATTTTTAAGCAATGCATTTGTGGTTTCTTGTGGTTGTTCTTTTTTTTTTTTTTTTTACTTTTTTTTGATCATTTAAAATCCAATATTGCACAGAGTGTAATTATTTCTTTCAATAAATACTTACTATAACTTGGAAGCTAAGTTGTACTATTTTAGAAGTAGAAGGTAACTGAAAATGCACTGAACCAAGTCAGGAAATCCTGGATTCTGATGGACTATATGGAGAAAGCACATAACCTCTCTGGGGCTGAGTTTATCTATTTACAAAATAATAGGATTGAACTAGAGCATCATTTCTTCCAGTTCCAAGATGTTAAGTTTCTATGTGTTTGACTTGGCCAAGAAATATAGGGTCTTATTTAGTCCCAAGGGACCAAGTAGCATCTACTTGTCCAAGATTTCCAAATTTAGAGGTTCACTACCATTACCCACATCCAAGCTCTCACCATCCTTCCCTAGGACCTACAAGTAGTACCCCATTTGTCTCTCAGCTGCCAATGATGCCCTTCTGCAAACCAATTTCCACACAAAAGCTAAAGTGGTATTTTGAAAATAGAAACCAGGTCCTGTGCCTCTCTTTCTTGCTTCTTATCACACTTAGGGTAAATCCAAACTTCTGAATCTCATTTGTAAGGCCCTAAATGATCAGACCCCACTACCCATTGCCCACTTCTTTTGCTTTTAACCTTTTTGCTTCAGTAACTCTGACCTTCTTCCCTTTCCTTTGACATTGCAAACCTCATTCCTGTCTTAGGACCTTGTACTAGTTCTCCCTTCTGCCTCAATTGCATTTCCCATAATCACACGCCCAGTTCCTTCTTCTTATTCAATTATTACTTTAGAAGTCCTCTTCCTTGGCTCAGCGCCTATGGCTCAACCGGCTAGGGCGCCAGCCACGTACACCTAAGGTGGCAGGTTCAAATCCCCAGCCTGGGCCTGCCAAAACAACAATGATGGCTGCAACCAAGGAATGGCCGGGCGTTGTGGTGGGCACCTGTGGTCCCAGCTACTTGGGAGGCAGAGGCAGGAGACTCGCTTGAGCCCAGGAGTTGGAGGTTGTTGTGAGCTGAGATGCCACGGCACTCTACCCAAGGGGACAGCTTGAGGCTCTATCTCAAAAAAAAAAAAAAAAAAAAAAAAGAAGTCCTCTTCCTTGAAAGAATCCTTCCCTAATTATTCAATGTAAAGCAGTCATCAAGTTACTCTTCATCATGTCATTCCAATCATTAGCATGTAACTCATAACTATCTAATAGTTTTTTTGTTATTTAGTTGTTTTTGTTGTCTTTCCTCAATGAAATCCAAGTTCCATTAGGATAGAGACCTTATCTTGATCAAAACATATTGATCAAGACACACACAATATGGCTGGCACAAAATAGGATCTCAAATGCTTACTAAATGAATGTTGTATGAAGAAAATCCCTCAGAGCTTCCAGAACCTCAGATAGTGTAAACCAGATACTGGTGTTTTTCCCCTTAGATATTTGTAAGTAGTTATCTTTGTAATTTTGGAAAGAAACATCTGCCTTATGGACAGATTATAAATATTTGGAGATCTATTAAGGATTTATGTAATAAAGTTGATCAGATGATATAGCTGTTATACTCCTTATATGAAGTACCATATGATTGAAAACCAAGAGAAAAAATAGGCAATAGAAATAGACCCCGAAGTAGCTCAAAAATAATAGACAGGGGGTTTTGGATAACTGTGACAAATGTGTTCAAGAAAATTGGAAAAAAGATGGATATTTTTCACCAAAAACTTAGAATCTATAAAAAAGAATAATATGGATATTCTACAGTGGAAAATATTACTATTATTAAGAATCCATTGAATGAATTTAATAATAGAACAGATAAAAAAATAGACAAGCTAGTGACCGAAAGCCAAGTTAATAGAAAATATTCCACTGAAGCACAGGCAAAAGAAGAATGGGAAAAAATAGAAAAGAGGATAAAACATACATGAGGCAGTGAATTGGTCTAATTAGACACATGGAAAGGAGAGAGAAAATAAGACAAAGAAATATATGAGGAGTAATGGCCAAGTATTTCCAAAACTGATGGAAAACATCAACCTACAGATTGAAGGGGTTAAGTGAATCTCAAACAAGATAAATACAAAGAAATCACACCTAAAAACACCATATTAAATTACTGAAAACTGAGATCCAAAGACAGAAAGAAATACTAAAATTGGTCAGGGTTGTGAAACAGGAGATAAAGCTGGAAAGCACGTAGATAACACAGAAACTGGAGAGTTTGCCCTCGAATAACCTAGAACACAATATGAATCCAGTTTAGTTATAGATAGAGCTATAATTTGATTTTTTGAATTAAAACTTTTTTTTACATCAGGTTCATTCTTGGTGTTCTACATTTTATGGGTTTGGACTACTGTATAGTGACACTTACGCACCATTATATGATTAATACTAGTATCCTAAAGAACAGTTTTATTGTCTTAAAAATTCTCTGTGCTCCGCCTATTCACCCCTCCCTTCCCCCAACCCCTAGAGACCATGGATCTTCTTGCTGCCTCCATAGTTATGCCTTTTCTAAAAGGTCGTATAATTGGAGTCATGTAGTACATAGTCTTGCCAGATTGGCTTCCTCCACTTAACAATAGACACTTAAGATTCTTCCATGTCTTTTCGTGGCTTGACAGCTTATTTCTTTTCAGTGATGTATAATATTCCATTGTGAAAATATACCACAGTTCATCCATTCACTTACTGAAGCACATCTTGGCAATTTCCCAAGTTTGGGCAATTATGAATAAAGCTACTATAAACATTTGTGTGTAGGTTTTCGTGTGGACATAGTTTTCAGTTCCTTTGGGCAAATCCTAAGGAGCACACTTACTGTATTTTATTGTAAGAATACATTTAGTGGCTCAGCGCCTGTGGCTCAAGAGGCTAAGGTGCCAGCCACATACACCTAAGGTGGTGGGTTCGAATCCCCAGCCCGGGTCCGCCAAACAACAATGATGGCTGCAACCAAAAAATGGCCAGGTGTTGTGGCAGGTACCTTTAGTCCCAGCTACTTGGGAGGCTGAGGCAGGAGACTGGCTTGAGCCCAGGAGTTGGGGGTTGCTGTGAGCGTGATGCCATGGCACTCTACCCAGGGGGACAGCTTGAGGCTCCATCTCAAAAAAAAAAAAAAGAATACATTTAGTTTTTGTAAGAAATTGACAAAGTGTCTTCCAAAATGACTGTGCATTTTGCATTCCCACCAGCAGTAAATGAGAGTTTCTATTGCTCCCTGTCCTCACCAGAATTCAATGTTGTCAGTGCTGCGGACTTTGGTCATCTAATGGGTATGTAATGGTATCTCTTTGGTCTTCCCCCTCCCCTTGGTCTTTTATTTATATTTCCCTGATGACATGTGATGAGAGTTACCTTTTTTTTTTTTTTGTGATAGAACCTCAAGCTGTCCCCCTGGGTAGAGTGCCATGGCATTACAGCTCACTGCAACCTCCAACTCCTGGGCTCAAATGAGTCTCTTGCCTCCACCTCCCAAGTAGCTGGGACCACAGGCGCCCGCCACAACGCCCGGCTATTTTTTGGTTGCAGCCATCATTGTTGTTTGGCGGGTCCGGGCTGGGGATTTGAACCCGCCACCTTAGATGTATGTGGCTGGCGCCTTAGCTGGTTGAGCTATAGGGGCTGAGCCGAGAGTTACCTTTTCATATGTTTCTTTGCCATGTATGTATCTATAGACGTGAGGTGTCTGGGAAGGTCTTTGACCTGTATTTTAATTGGATTCTTTCTTTATTGTTGATTTTTTAAAGCGTTCTTTGTGTATTTTGGATAACAGTCCTTTATTAGATATGCGTTTTGCAAATATTTTCTCCTACTCTGTGGCTTATCATTTTACATTATCTTGATATAATTTGATTTTATAACAATATATTTGAGAAAAGAAATTGTGATTATGGCCACATATCCGATTCATTGTTACTATGTACTTCTCAGCAATTTCTTCTTCTTTCATTCCTTCACTCACTCAACCATTCTTGCAGATACTTATCAAGTGCCTCCCACGTGCCAGCCCCTGAGTTATGCTCTTGAAATGTGGTAGCACAAAAGCTCAGTTGCCTTCCTGGCACTGCCTTAGGTACTTTTAAAAGAATTATCTCTGCTCAGTGCTCGTAGCATAGTGGTTATGGTGCCGGCCACATGCACCAAGGCTGGCGGGTTCAAATCCGGGCCGGGCCAGCTAAACAACAATGACAACTATAACCAAAAAATAGCTGGGTGTTGTGGCAGGCACCTGTAGTCCCAGCTACTTTGGAGCCTGAGGCAAGGGAATCGCTTAGGCCCAAAAGTTTGAGGTTGCTATGAGCTGTGTTGCAGTCTACCGAGGGCAACGTAGTGAGACTCTTTCTTAAAAAAAAAAAAAAAATTATCTCATTTACTACTCCATCCATTCTATAAAAAATGCCCATTTTACAGATGATGAATCTAAAATTCAAGGATAGTAGATAAATTTAGCATGATTACAGAGTCTATAAGGGACAAAGTGGTGATTCAAATCTAGATGTAGGGTGGTGCCTGTGGCTCGAAGGAGTAGGCGCTGGCCCCATATGCCAGAGGTGGCGGGTTCGAACCCAGCCCCAGCCAAAAGAAAAAAAAAACAACCCAGATATACCAGATATCAAAGCTCATATTCTCCCTCCTGAACCACACTGTTTTAGTGGAATGTTGTCACATTTCCCTTCTGTTGATCTAATTCCTAGAGATCTCTTCAAAGTACAGATGAAATCCTTCTTCATACAATTTCTTTAATGGAACCACTGACTCACCTCTCCTGAAGTCCTGCAGCATGCCTCATCTATACCACACCATTTCCACTAACCTCTGGACTGTCTTGTTTAAAATCACCCCACAGAAGTTTGTGTAGTCTTCCTCAAAGCCCTGGAGGGAAGGGATGACCTCTTACACTTGTTTGGGGTTCATTTGCACCTAGCACAAACTGAGTATAATTACAGTGGACTTCTGAACAACATGGGGATTTGAGGTACAGGCCTCCTGTTCAGTTGAAGATCTGCATATAACCTTTGACTCCCCAAAAGCTTAACTACCAGTAACCTCCTATTGATTGGAAGCCTTAAGGGTAACATAGTCGATGAACATGTATTTTGTATATTATATGTATTATAGGCTGTGTTATTACAATAAAGTAAGCTAAAAAAAAGAAAATATTAATATAATCGAAGGAAAAGAAAATATATTTCCTATTCAATAAGTGGAAGTGGATCATTATAAAGGTCACCCTCTTTGTCTTCACATTGAATAGGCTGAGGAGGAGGAAGAAGAGGGTTGGTCTTGCTGTCTCAGGGGTGGGAGAGGTGGAGGAAAGTCCACATATAGCAGAGAGATGTAATTCAAACCTGTGTTGTTCCAGGATCAACTGTGCGTAGTTGCTGTTTGATTGGAATCTAAATTCCATCCATTTATTCTAACTTCTGAATTTAGTTTGAACCCAGAGGATGGAGAAAACACTTTAATGACCCCAAAAAGATTTATTTTTTTGAGACAGAGTTTTACCACGTCACCCTTAGTAGAGTGCCATGGTGTCACAGCTCACAGCGACCTCCAGCTCTTGAGCTTAGGTGATTCTCTTGCCTCAGCCTCCCAAGTAGCTGGGACTGCAGGCACCCACCACAATGCCCAGCTATTTTTTTGTTTCAGTTGTCATTGTTGTTTAGCTGGCCCCAGGCCAGATTCAAACCCACCAGCCTGGGTGCATGTGGCCAGTGCCATAACCACTGTGTATGGGTGCCGACCCACCCCACAAGGAATTTTTTAACCTGAGAGCCAGGGAGTCCACCATTCCCCTGAAATAGCGACCATATGTTGAATGTCTTTGTATATATGTATTTGCCTCCAATTCTCACAGGAATATGAGATCCACCAGAGGTTAAGAAACATTCGAAGCTGACCTGGAGGTCCACTCATTAATTCCCCATCTCACTTGGCTCCACATCTTCCTTTCTAGCTAGAAAATTAGAATGCACACTTTACAAGGCATCACAGGTCATTTCCCCTTTGACACCCATCCTTGCGGCCTGGCAGAGAAAAATTGCCTCTGTTCACTTTGGAACAACAACCACCACAACAACAACAAAGTTCAATCCTAATCATTCCAAGGCAATTATGAGAAGTAAGACACGCACCACTACATTTCTGACAGGCTTTTACAATCTAGGTTTATTATTCAGCTCTTACTCAAATGCTAATCCCCTGAGAGAGAGAGAGAGAGAGAGAAAAATCTCTATATGAACTCTTCAGCATAAACAAATATCTTAAAGGAAATGAGAAAGAAAAACCACACTGATATTGAATTTCAAAGATACAGTAAGACAAGGAATAACCAGAAACTCTTTGTTGCTGCTGTGGAGGGCAGCGGTGAAGGGAGTAAGTGGCTTGTATAAAGCAGGGTGAGCAGAAACGGACAGTGGGGAGGGTAGGTAGGACACCTTCCTAAATCTATGAGCCACGTGACAACAGAGTACGCCACCAAAAAGAGTTCAGGCTGGGCTTTTCTGGTGATATAGATCCTAGTCTGATGGCCCAGCAATAATTTTTAGAGCAATGTTAGAATAGATCCATCCAAATAAATTAACATTCTAAGCAAATCCCACTGCATTTTTTAGCCTACCTATTATATGACCTCCTGCCAATAAAACATAAAAAAATATATCATAGAGTTTTCATGCATAACTACCAAGAAGTGATGAGATTTTTCCTTTTTGAATTTTTCTTGGCAATATCAGTAGACCTGCCCCTAGAATTCCTTTCTAGAAATTAAAAGAGTCCTGAGCTGGTGTGGTGGCTCATGCCTGTAATCCAGCACTTTGGGAGGCTGAAGTGGGTAGATGGCTTGAACCTAGGAGTTTGAGACCAGACTGAGAAAAAGTGAGCTAGCTCTGCTAAAAATAGAAAAACTAGCCATGTGTTAGTTTTTCTTACTAGGGTGACTGTAGTCCTCACTACAAGGGAGGCTGGGGCAAGAGGATCACTTGAGCCTACGAGTATGAGGTTGCTGTGAGCTATGATACCATGGCACTCTACCTAAGCAGACAGACTGAGACTGAAATAAATAAGAATAAATGAAATGAAATAAAAAAGAGTCCTAGCTTTCATCTGTGGGATGAACTACATGAGTGGTTCTAAAGATTCTCACTTCCACTAAATTCCTGTAAAAAAGAAACATTAACTTTGTTTCTAATCCCATTTCCCCATTTGTTTAGCAGATATTCTTTTTTTTTTTTTTTTTGAGACCGTGTCTCAAGCTGTCACCCTGGGTAGAGTGCTGTGGTGTCACAGCTCACAGCAACCTCTAACTCTTGGGCTTAAGCAATTCTCTTCAGCCTCCCAAGTAACTGGGACTATAGGCTACTGCCACAATGCCTGGCTATTTGTTGTTGTTGCAGTTATCATTGTTGTTTTAGTTGGCCTGGGCCAGGTTCAAGCCTGCCAGCCTTGGTGTACGTGGCCAGCACCCTACCCACTGAGCTATGGGTGCTGCCCTGTTTAGCAGATATTCTGAAGAGGCATGTACAGTGATCAATTCCAATTTTTGGACACATAGTATACAGAAAGATGCCAATTGTATAGTAAAGAGATGTTATAAGGTTTAAGGTCCTGGTTGACCTTTGGACCGGGAGAGTGCCCAGGGCTGCCTGAGTTACCCTCTCTGTTTTATATCAGCCCTGGGATGGGGCATTATTTACTCCTCTGAATCCATAAAGAGAATCATAGACAGAAGGAGTTGGGCACCAGCCCCATATACCAAAAGTGGTGGGTTCAAACCCAGCCCCAGACAAAAACTGCAAAAATAAAAAAGAGAGAGAGAGAAAAAATCACAGGGATGATTTCCAAAGTGAATCTCCCAACCTCAACCCTCTTCCTTCTAGTTTTTTTAAATATCAAAACTAGTTCTGGGCTTGGCGCCTGTAGCTCAGTCGTTATGGCACCAGCCACATACACCAGGGGTGGCAGGTTTGAACCTGGCCTGGACCTGCTAAACAATGACAACTACAAAAAAATAAAATAAAATAACCAGGCACTGTGGCAGGTTCCTGTAGTCCCAGCTACTTGGGAGGCTGAGGCAAGAGAATCACTTAAGTCCAAGAGTTTGAGGTTGCTGTGAGCTATGACGCCACAGCACTCTATCGAGGATGATTTAGTGAGACTCTGTCTCAAAAAAAAAAAAAAAAAAACTAGTTGGGCTCAGAAGCCATAGAATGTTCCTTGACCCACAGATCTGATAACTGGATTGTTTGTTTGTTTGTTTTTTGTGACAGAGTCTCACTTTGTCACCCTCAGTAGAGTGCCATAGTGTTTTCGCTCACAGCAACCTCAAACTCTTGGGCTTAAGCAATTCTCTTGCCTCAGACTGCTGAGTAGCTGGGACTAGAGGCACTGCCACAGTGTCTGGCTATTTTTAGAGATTGCATCTAGCTGTGGCTCAAGCTGGTCTTGAATTCCTGAGCTCAGGTGTTCAACCCACCTCAGCTTCCCAGAGTGCTGGGATTACAGGCATAAGGCACCGCTCCCGGCCAGATAACTGGATTCTTATATTGCTTCCCTATTCTACCAAATTATCCAGGAACACAGTCCCTCTAAGCAAAGGTTCTCACACTGAGCCCAGGGACTGTTATGCACCAATGGACGATCTTAACTCTGACTGTATCTCTGGGTCCCTGTTGCTTTGCTTAGTCTGCACCTGAGCATGGACTCCATGTGATTATGTCCTATGATGATGGCACTTGCTGCAGTAGCAGCCACCACGGTAGATGTGACCTATTGGGCTGCATCCTTGTCTCCTGATGCTTTCCCACCTCCCCTGTCCTGTCACAGACACTAGGCTACATCCCACCAGGTCCTAACCTGCAAAATACAACTTAGTCAAGACCAGATTCTTTTTTTTTTTTTTGAGACAGAGCCTCAAGCTGTCCCCCTGGGTAGAGTGCCGTGGCATTACAGCTCACAGCAACCTCCAACTCCTGGGCTCAAGCAAGTCTCTTGCCTCCGCCTCCCAAGTAGCTGGGACCACAGG
>CAUYTI010047568.1:0-19426 GCA_963575145.1 Galago senegalensis
CTGCGTGCTCCCCACAATTAGCTGAGCTCTCTGCGTGCTCCCCACAATTAGCTGAGCTCTCTGTGTGATCCCCACACTCATGCCGAGCTCTCTGTGTGATCCCTACACTTAGCTGAGCTCTCTGTGTGCTGCCCCCACTCACGCCAAGCTCTCTGCGTGCTCCCCACAATTAGCTGAGCTCTCTGCATGCTCCCCACAATTAGCTGAGCTCTCTGCGTGCTCCCCGCACTTAGCTGAGCTCTCTGTGTGATCCCCACACTCATGCCGAGCTCTCTGTGTGATCCCTACACTTAGCTGAGCTCTCTGTGCATTCCCCACACTTAGCTGAGCTCTCTGTGTGCTGCCCCCACTCACGCCAAGCTCTCTGCGTGCTCCCCACAATTAGCTGAGCTCTCTGTGTGATCCCCACACTTAGCTGAGCTCTCTGTGTGCTGCCCCGACTCACGCTGAGCTCTCTGTGCTCCCCACACTTAGCTGAGCTCTCTGTGCTCACCACACTTAGCTGAGCTCTCTGTGCACTCCCCACACTTAGCTGAGCTCTCTGTGATCCCCACACTTAGCTGAGCTCTCTGTGCTCCCCACACTCACACTGAGCTCTCTGTGCTCCCCACACTTAGCTGAGCTCTCTGTGATCCCCACACTTAGCTGAGCTCTCTGTGCTCCCCACACTTAGCTGAGCTCTCTGTGCACTCCCCACACTTAGCTGAGCTCTCTGTGATCCCCACACTTAGCTGAGCTCTCTGTGCTCCCCACACTTAGCTGAGCTCTCTGTGCTCCCCACACTTAGCTGAGCTCTCTGTGCTCCCCACACTTAGCTGAGCTCTCTGTGATCCCCACACTTAGCTGAGCATTCTGTGCTCCTCCTGCACCGAATTGGCAGCGTTTCTCTCTCTGTTGGTTTCACCCTCGACAAAGGCTTCAGAGTCCCAAGTCAGCACTTTTCCTCCTTATTTTACCTCTTTTGCTGAGGGTCAGGCCAAATTGGGGGGGGGGTAAAGATAAGTTTACAGAGACAATCGGTCACCTGAAGAAGGTACAGAATAAAACACAAAGCAACACCTGCCCCCCACCCCCGTGGTGGACCCCGATTAGCACAAACTACTAAGCTGGGTCAGGCCATTCAGATGTCGTCTTCTGTCACAAACTCAGGCTCAGTATTATTGACATTGAGATGGCAATGACCTATTCTCTTGGTGATAAACCTTACACCTTGAATTTATTTCTGTGTTTTTGGATAAAAACAAAATTCCTGATGGAAAAATATAATGGAACATACTGTAATTTCATTTTAGGAGAGCATTTTATGTTAATTTTTGTAACGTTTTGGGAAACTACTTGTTACAGTTTGAAATAACATTCATTCTAAGGCATTAGTAGTTCACGTGTGGTGGACAACATAACTGTAATAACAAGCAGTTTGGTTTTAGAAACTACAAGATTAAGTTCATATTTATTCTTTTGGACAACAAATATTTACTGAGTGTCCATCTAAACGAAACAGTGTCTTAGATACAAGTTGATGAAATCTGACTGAGTTGTACAATCCATTTAAATAAATTAAAATGATTTTTCTTATGTAGATTTTTCTAATATGTATACATTTCTGTTATGCTTGTCTATTTTTTTCTGGAAATAGTCTTTAATGTGGCCCTCAAATGGGACCCCATTATTTATATTTGTAGAAAATTTTATCTGTAAGGCAGGGTGATATTTCTCTTATATGTCTGATAAAAATAAAAACTTGGCAAACAAAATTTTTCTAACAGAGTAGAATATCTTTGTTTTGATTTTCTCTGCATCTATGCTTGGACATTTTCTGGTATTTCCAATTTGTATGGAAGAATGCTATTAGTGTAAACTAGAAAATTTTTCTCTGCGTATATGGACATATGTGTGCATATTTATTTATTACATGTTTATGACAACTGAGAAAATTCCAGGCCAGTCACAGCGCCCGTCTCCAAAATATGTAACAAGTTCATACCCCTTAAGATGGTGCCAAGAATTCAGGCCAAGTTTCCCCTTCTTTCCCCCGCAGTAGGGCTGGCTGTTAGATGGGAATAGAACGGGGGTACAGTGAGCTCAATTTGAAGGCTTTTTAGATCAGAGTCTAGGAAAGGCAGTGGCAACCTTCCTGACAGCTACTCCCTGAAAACAAAGCATCGTTCTGTGGGCTAGGTGGCTAAGTGAGGGGATTTATAGCCCAATTATGAACCTGAAGGATTTAGACAATTTTCTAGACTTTAAAACAAAGAGAAGGATATATACTTTAAATTTTGCATTGCTCTCACATACCAACTGACGGTAATTAGTTAGAATTTTCCCAGCTGTGGATTTTCTTTGTCTACAAACACTGACATAGTGAAGAAGGTTCTGCAACCCTAGTTAAGATCAATATACATGTTTCCTGTCTACCCCGCTTTTCTTTAGACACTGCTTAGAAATTAAAGAACAAACATTATTTTGTGAAACTGCAAAATGATACAAATGAAGATCAGGCTGAGCTGATCTTGTTTCAGAAGCCTGGCCGTTCTGCAATTTGATCCATTTATGAAAAGCAACAAATGTCTAGTTTGTACGACTGTCTTTGGCTTGTTATTTAACTGTAACAGAAGCCTGAGGGTCTAAGATGGAGATCACGGCCGGTTGGTGCTCTGACAGGTCTTGGGGAGTGGAGTTATTGCTGCTGGGTGGCCAGGAAGGCTAAACAGACTTCCCTCTCTGTGCTGCCCCTCTCCTCTCTAAATTGCTCTTTCAGAAACTTGCGTCCCTTCCTACTTTCCAAAACTGAGGTTCATAGGACTGGAATGTCTGAGCCACAGCCTCTTCAAAGCCAGAGACTTTCGGTAACAATTTTCATGAGGTTTGTTAGTGTGTCGTCAAGTTAATAATGGTTGCAAATATTTTTGTGTTGACAGTAATTGCATACTTGAGATTGCGAGGGGACTTGGCTATGATTTGCCTGGTTCTAGTGCGTCCAACCCGGAGGTCTCCCAGCAGATGCACCGATTACTTCACATACTGTTTACCCGCTTTTGGTGACATTGAGGCTAACCTTGGAGTCACCTCCCCCGCTGCCACATTCTCCTTTGTCGTACCACCATTTGTTTTTCAATTTGTCCAAGAGGCCTTGTTCATTCAGTTTTAAAACTGCGAGGTTAACAGCATTTCTTGAAACGATAAAACATATTTTGTAAGAAACTGCACAGCTGTTAAGATATTAGAAGGAATGAGGACTTAAGCTCTTTTATAAGCTTCTCCCAGACGCTAAATAAACCTCTCATTTTGCCCTCCTGCGTCCCCTTCCACCAGAGTCCGAACCAAAGGCAATTGTAACTAATTTCAAATGTATTAAACATGCAGTATTTGGTGCTGGTCACTTTTACAGTTCACTTATTGTCCAGTAACTGATCTTGTCATCAACCCATTACATGCTTGGTTTTTCTTTTTGTGAAACAGTAATAAACTTGAATTTTGCTAGAAATTAAGAAAGAATTGTATGCTAAATTCCTTTGCCTCTAAGAACGTCAAAAACTCAAGAGAGACTGTAATGAAAGTTCATTCCCATAAGGAAAAACAAAATAAAAATTCATTCCCATAAGGAAAAACGAAATGGCATAAATAAACCACCAAACCAGCCACTGATTTTTGTGTAATGATTTCCTGACAGCCAAGAATCTGGCTTAATCATTATTCCCTTAGTTATTTAGTTTAGTTTGTTTGCTTGTTTGAGTTCAGGGGTCCTGGACTCTGGGACTTCCACGTGGCTTCAGTTAGGGGCTGGCAGTCGCAGGGTAGTTGAGGGAGAGCAGCAGAAGGTTTTCTCTAAATTTTGTGTTACCTCTTAAAGGCATGAGATGCTATTTTGGAATTAGGATCCGATGTCCAATTTAACTATTTAAATTCCTATAATTAAACCCTGGGAAGTCATGCTGGTGGGATGTGGGCTTTGCAAAGAAACACTCTAGATCAGATTGCTCCCAGTGTATCTCTAGAAGGAAACAGGGGAGCATATTCCAACTCTTCTCCAAAAGGATTAAGGACAAGTGTTACAGGCTTTTGCCTCCCAGGCATTTGGTTTCTTTCCTGAAAGAAAAGTTACAGTTTTTCAATGACTCATTAACTCTTTCAAGAGATTTTTTCATTATTTAATGAAATTTCTGTGAAATCTAAGGAGTGGATTATATATTGAGGAAATTTAATATGGTTTAGGCTATGCTATTTGATAAATGCTGAGTTTGGTGATTATTTAATGCAAATAAAATATAGATAAAATCAAACAAAACCATATTAACAAATAGCACTTGAACACTGATTTGCAAGTAAAGTGATATTTAGCTGACTAATAAAACTGTTGAATATTTTACCATTAATCAGCTGATTTAAGTGTTTTTTTTTTCCTCTTAAGAAGTGTGGGTAATATTCAAAACAAGGTGCATTTTCAGTGTGGTGAGGGTCTGATCCAGTTGGAGAGTAAACAGTTCTCATAAGTAAAACACATAATTTGGGAGTATTAACTCTTCTGACAGGTTGCAACTTGCTAATTAAATAATTAGCTGTTCCTATATTTTCAAGTAAATGCAATTAGGGGTGTAAAATAGTTCATATGTTTTCTAAAGTGAACAGGAGTAGGTTATCAGTTTAACAACCAAAAGGAACAGATTGAAATGTAGGAATGAATAAATATTCAGGCAAGATAGAGACGTCTATGACAAAATTTCTGTTGGGAGAAAGGGATTATTTTCATTTCTTTTGTGTCTACAAGAAAATAAATTTTTCTTTTAAAAAATTAAAGCTAAGAACTAAAATTTCTAGTTTGGAAAAAATTGTTTTTCTACTCCACAATGTTTTAGATTTAAACATTCATACTGGATTTTTAAAAATGAGGTGGCATTCCAATCATTTTATATGTTGTTTTAAGAACATTCTTTTGATAAAACTGAAATCATTTCATGAGAGGGTTATTTAACGGGTTATTAGCGATATCCAAAGACAGTTTCACAGCACAAAAGAAAACAAAAAAGCAAAATAACGGAATGAATAAGGAGAAAAAAAAGCTATTATGTTGAGAAAATCGTTTGGAATCAAGCTTTCTACAGAATTATTCTATGACATTGGCTTTCTAATACCATCTGTAGGCCATGTAAAAACAGTTTAGTCTCACACTGCTCTCTCTGTGTGAGTACACACATGCTTTGCTGATATTATATATTTGACCAGTAGATAAGTCAGTTCACAATAAATCCATATTTGTTATCCTTCCAGAAACCAGTTGTCCCTCAGTAAAGTTGACTTAATACTGTCAGATACGAAATTCACATTTCTTTAGTGATGCAGGGTAGAAAGCACTTTGTAATCAGTATTTGGAGATAGTATTTAATATTTCAAGATTCCTTTGCATGTTAAAAATGACTTATTTTCTACAATTATCTGACTACAGATATAATTTCCTTATTTACTGAGTTTAGCTCTAAAGGCCTCCTTGGCTCACTATTTAAGCTTCAACATAAGCCACACATACGATGACCATTTGGATATCTATTCTGTTTTATGGAATGAATCACTTTTACACGTTATTAATAATAATACTAATAATTGTAAAATGACTTTAAAAATGTATAAAGTTTCTTCACTCATTTTACTAGACTGGATTGAAAAATGCTTTTTATCTAGCCAAGAAGAGAAGGAAGCCTAGAGAAGTAATATCTATAGTGAGCAAGGCTAAGGAAGGTCTAAGAAGTCAGCTGAATGAGGGGCACAGAAAGGACGGGCTTCGCTGAGCAAGTTTCATCATTGTTTTGAAACCCCCTTCAAACATTTCAGATACAGACTCAAAATCATTGTTGGAAACTCCTCCTGGTCATAAGGGATGTTTCTGACCTGAATAAGCATCAGAGATGCCGTAGAACTGATCTCTAGAGTAGGTAAGAGATAGAAGAAAAATATTATGAGACATTTCTTGTATTAGTATTCCTTTTATCCTGTTAAATGAAGCTTTTACAGAATCAAGTCAATTAAAATAGATTGCTCCCCATTTAAAAATGGAAGGGACGGAAGAAACAGTGAGTGCTTTTCTGGGTGTGTTCTGAGGTAGATGCTTCATCAGGTGCCTATGTTGGAGAACAGGTGGGTTGACAAGGACCGTCCACAGACTGAAACAGGACCCAGGTAACTTTTTGTCCTTTGCTTTTTATTTCCTCAGGGGAAGTCAAGGTAAGAAAAACTTCTCCAAATAGTTTTTCTCACAGTGGTGAGATGATGGGGAATTTGATTTAGAGCAGGAATAAAAATGCTCGCCTGGTCAGGTTACAGGACGTTTGGAAGACTTCCAAAAGTTTTTATTCTTGGAATCTCCTCAGTTGAGTTAGATTCTGAATATCCTCACTGCTCTATCATCTGGGATTCATTTTTGTCAATGAGAATTATTGAAATGCCACATTAAAAGAAGCTTTAGAACGGAAACTAGCATGTAAACTTTTTTCATTTATTAATTTGGGGTCAATTAATACAGGGCAGAGTAAAGTGTTCTTGCAAAAAGCGTAATTCAGGCTGAGTCATTTATCTCTTACTCTCCACCCTTTTGTGACTAACTTATGGATTTCTACGAGTTCGGACGTACCTTTGAGCTGACTTTTCTGCCTTGCCCATTATATTTACTTCTTGACTCTGTTTCTTACAGGACAACTTCTCTGTTGGTGAGGTATTAACATATGCACCTGATGAAGTGTCTACTTCAGAAAATGGGGCAAATTGTAAACATTTTTTTATGCTTTTCTAGATTTCTAAATATTACTGTAAAGGACTGATGATATAAATCCTTAGATCCTGCATGATGTTCAGGGCACATATAGTTTGTAGAATAAATAACTTGCAATATTATCTTTAGTCTGGTTAAAATGCATCCAATTCCATCTTACTAGGATGAACGTTTTCTTGTTGGCTGTTGATGTCAGTAGGGTATGGACTGCATGCATTTTATCTGCCATGACTACCACACAATGATACTAGGACTTCCTGATCCTCATAAGAAGACATCGGTTAGTTACACAGTTGACTATGCCTACTCTGAAAATCCAAACTGGCCCCAAATCTGAAAGTTTCTGAGTGAACACAACACTCAAAGGAAATGCTCAGTTTGGATTTGGGATTTTGGGATAAAATAAAAATATGAGCATGATGCACATATTCCAACACTGGGAGAAAATGTACGGCCTAGAGATACATGCAAGGTCGCAGGCATTCTGGATCAGGGATATTCAATCTGCACCTGCCTGAGAAAGTGTCCATGATTTTAGGCTGCTGATCTTCTTCCCTGAGTGCTCTATTCAGGCTATCCTCTCTATAAGTTTCAAATACCAAGTGTGAAAATGACTGGAATATTTACCTGAATGCAGCTAGGAATTTTTTTCATCGTCTTCAATAAATCTGAATATACTTCTGAAAAGCTTTAAAAATTATATGACCCAATAAGAAAATGTGTAAAGAAACAGAATATTCTTTTAAATCAGCAAAGGAAATCAAACCAATGTGAATTAAAGGAATGCAAATTCAATTCTTGCTATTAATACAGGGAAAGATAAAAGTAAGGAAAATGTCCAACATGGCCAAGTATTTAATAAGATGGGCATTCTCGTAAATTGATTATAGAATTAAAAACTGGAAAAAATAGTTTGGCTTTATAGAAGAAAAGCTTTAAAACAATTCTCACCCTTGATCCAATTACTCCCCTCTGGGGAATCAATTTTAAGAAATTAATCAAAGACATTACCAAAATAATTTATGATAAATCTCATCGTATATTTATATAACAAAAACAGTGAAAGCACTCTCCATATCCTAAAGAAAGAGAGATTATGTAGATTTTGGTCCACACCAGTAGTTCCTGAACTTGATTTGAATATCAGAACTACTTATTATACAGAGATGCTCGGATCTAACCCTGCCCGATCAGATTCTTCTAGATTGGGGGCACCATATGTTACAGACCTCTCGAGGTGACAGTATTAATAAATACAAAGAATTCATATGTTATCTGGTCATTAAAATGTTATGTAGCCATGAAAAACTTTAAATGACAAGGAGAAATGGATGTAGTATAATGTTGAGAGAAAAAAGAAATTTGCATATTCATTGCGATTTCAGTATGAGAATATATACTTAATAAAAAAGTATACATATATACTTAATGAAAACATTTGGGGAAAAAAGGCAAGAAGTTAATGTTTGTGTGTGCGTGTGGAGGGGGATTGTGATTGATTTGCATTGTATTTGTCATTGTTTTTAGAGAGACTGAGGTCTTGCTGTTTTCATCAGGCTGGCCTCAACTTCCCCCAAGCAGTCCTTCTGCCTCGGCCTTCCAAGCAGCTAGAAATACTGGTGCCAGCCATCCTATTCAGCTTCTATTTATTCTTTATGTTTCCTGACACATCTCAAATTTTCTATAATGTGCTTTAATAGTAAATAAAAAACAAACAAAAGTGCTTTCAGTTATCATATAAGAAGGCCTTTCAGAATTGTTTGAGTCAAGCCAAAATGTAAATTCTATTTTGGATCAAATTAAATTTGAGGAAGAGGCAGAATCTAGGAGTTATTCTTTAGCATCTCAGAAAAATATCCATTGCTCCTGATTATGGGGTTTGCCTTGGCCCACTTGTCACAGACTGGAGGACATGTGATGTGTTTGGCCTCTACAAAGCTCTACTTTGCAGGAATAGGTCAGGCATCAATTAGCAGACACACCCCAGCAGGTCAGAGCTGCAGGATGTTAATAGAACTCCCAGGGTCTTGGAGAGAAGACTTGCTGTTTCACACATACTTACTTTGACAAGGTGAGTTTTTTCCCTGAGGCCAAATTAAATGAATTGACTGTGAATAGGATTGACTCCTGCTAAGTGGGCCATTTAAAAAAGAAAAAGTATATATCTCTGTTTTTAGAGGAAGAGATTCTATGTTCTTTCCCAAACATGCATTTCACACCCTAAGAAAAAGTCTTTTGGGGGGGATTGCTTTTTGCAGGAATTTAAATAATGCAATTGGTTTTTATCTTCCACTATATAGTCACTATATTCCTTTCTTGAAATAAAATTAAAATTCTAGATTGGAAAACTCCTCTGATTTAAACTTCATTATGTAGCATATACATACATATATGCACATTCGCGCGCACACACACACAAATTCGGTGGCCATAAAGTTTGTGTGGAATTTAAAATAGTGTGCAATTTCAAACTGCACACAAACTTTATGGCCACCCTGTACACACACACACACACACACACACACACACACACACACACTGATATTTTTGCAGCACCACTCTAACAAGAGTAATTTCATGGAACATGAATAATGGCCGACCCTGTCTAGCCTGTTCTGTTATTAACTGGTGGCTGCACTCTCACTACTGTCCTAGTTGCATGCAGGAAGGTGAGGGAGAAAGGGGTGACTGTCACATGGAATTTGCTTTTTGTACTTTAATTAATGATGTCACCCAAATAAAGTTAGGGGGAGCAAGTTAACAGAAACGCTGAGAATTTACAATAAACTCCAGAATGTTGCATAAAATCAATGAATAACCTATTGAGAAAAATAGCTATTAGGAAGCTATTTATAAAATATAAAAAGTAAATAAAAATCAGTAGGTTGTCACATGATGAGGCAGGAGGAGCTAAGTTCGCCTGGCCTTAAGGAAAGGATCTGCTTTCACAGCCCCCCTTTCTCAGCGGTCCCCCCTTTCTCAGAGGTCCGCCCTGCACGGTATCTGTCCTCAGACTATCAACGCTCCACTACGTTTTCAATTTAACTTGTAGCTGTGCTATTACTTTTCTTCTCAGATTATTCCTTCCAGTAGAGAAGCACAAGGCTCTTTTTGACTCTTTTCTGCTTCACTGGATTTGCGCACTCATTTCCAAAGGCAGAATCTGGGCTAAATTGCTGTACATCTATCTGGAAAAAGTTTTTAGAGAAGATACTAAGTTTTCACTCCAGTTTGCTTATGCAATGACAAATAAGATTAGCATAAAATGGCAGCACTGATAAATATTTGTTTATTGTTCCCAAGCAATCAGGAATCGATCAATTGTTTAATATCTAAAAAATTAAGGGGCTCGGCTCCTGTGGCTCAAGTGGCTAAGGCGCCAGCCACATACACCTAAGGTGGTGGGTTCGAATCCCCAGCCCGGGCCTGCCAAACAACAATGACGGCTGCAACCAAAAAATGGTCAGGCCTTGTGGCGGGCGCCTGTGGTCCCAGCTACTTGGGAGGCTGAGGCAGGAGACTCGCTTGAGCCCAGGAGTTGGAGGTTGCTGTGAGTGTGATGCCACGGCACTCTACCCAGGGGGACAGCTTGAGGCTCAGTCTCAAAAAAAAAAAAAAATTAAGGGGGAACAATTTTGTTGAGTGAAAAGACAATTCAGACCCAACATGATTTTTCTGAGCATTTGGAAACCACCTGGATGAGGAGGAAGTTAGTGTCTTTGCTCTGGGTTTGGATAACAGACAGGTGATTAAGTCAGCGTGGATGCCTCATGACACACGTTTCCTATTCCAACTTTAGTCAGAAAAGACTGAATAAACTAAGTAGACACTGGACTAAATTCCAGCCACCGTCTCTAAATCTCCTGGTCTTTGGAATTTGCATGACCAATTCCTATCTGAGAACTCAGTCTGAGGATCTTTATCCTTCAGGGAACTCTGTGATTTTTGTTAGCTGGGTGTTGGGATAGATGAGGATTTTAATTGTATTTTTAGTGTTGCGTATTGTTTTAGGCAATCTTTACAAATATTTCATGCCATATAGCATCATGATTTTAGGTCACAGAGTAGAATTTTCTAACCTGTGTTGGGTGATGGACCCTTTTTTGAATCTGATGAAAGCTCTGGATACCTTCTCAGGAAAAATGCACAGATAGACAAAACCACTGACTGGCACACAGTTTTAGGAAGTTCACAGACCTTGGAAAGGCAGTCATAACATGGCCCAAAAAATCTGTTTTAGATTACAATATGTATTTTAAAATTGATTAGTGATAACTTTCAAGTATGTCTACTGAAGGGAAGAGAATAAGAACACTTCTATGATGCATGGTGGCTTGGAACGTTTACAGAGAAGAGGTTTTAAGACTGTGATTTGTCAAGAAGGAATTTCCAGGGTATTGGCCTCAATCTGTGATCTTTCCGCAAACATAATGTGTGGGACATTTTTAAACACTATGTGAAACTGATAAAAACTTAAAAAAAAAACTGTGGAAAGATGTATAATTTGACAGAATTCAATTATTCATTTTAAATAACATAAATTTCACTTTATGTGTGGTGGCCTTGGGGTATTATTTGAGATTACAAGTGAGAAAGTCCGGACCCCAAGCCAGGCCCTTGCTGTTATCACCACCCATGACCACATCATACAAAAGAGATTTGTTTCAAGATAGGACCACGGCTACCTACATTGTGAAGGGCCTCAAGTTATCTCTGATGTCATCTACTTTTCAAGTTCTGATCATTATTCTTCTAAAGGAAATTTACTTTCTTACTAAAGTCAAGTAAATTTCAAAAATATAAGCACTGATCTCTCATACCAACAGCATGTGAGTGGTTCAGTAGGAGTGCCTTCCCTGCAGGGGCCTGGTCTGGACCATGATTTGCTGTGTGGGCTTTGCCCCTACCCCTGACTTAGACTTCCTTCATATCCTTACGCTTTCTGGCATTCTGAACCACTCCATGGACCATGGATCATATATACTTTCCATACTTTGGAAACTCCTAAAAACTTTCATCAATGGTTTTAAAGACATAATCCTAGAACATCTGAGTCAGAATATGGGTTAGAAAACATCTCCAACTTCCCTGTTTTACCGATGGGGTCACTGAGGCCCAATCAAAGTTAGGTGACTTGTCCATCAAAGCCCAGCTAGGGCACAGGTCTTCTGCCTCCTGGTCCAGTGCTCTTTCCACAGTATTACGGTATCTTTGTCTCCCGTCATCACGCTTTCCTGAGTAGCTAAGCTATTTATTCATAATTTCTATGGCATTGTAAGGGAACTTCTTATTCCCCCATGAAGTTTATCAGGTTTGGTAGGGTCTATACCTGATTAAGCTTTGGAAACTATTTGCCTCTTAGATTCCCTGCATTAGTAAGATGGCAACTTTGGTCCTTGAATTGAGATAAAAAACCTGAAAGGCAGGTGATCTTGTTACCTGAACTGATATACCCAAAATATCCAAAAAGGATGGATAGATGATTTTCTTTACAAAGCAATACCAAAAACCTATATGAAGACTTGATTAACTGGAGGGTAACATTTATTTTCTCCCAAGGTTAAAATAAGATGTTTATTTTAACATATACAAAGTTCTTAATGATCGAGGTCCTAATCTTTTGGGATGTATAATCTCAGATCCCCAAAACAGCATCATAGGCTGCTCCGGCATAATGAATCAGAAAATTTTACCCAGAAGGAACAGAACTGTAAAAACAAATGCTAAAATAACAAGGCCCAACCACAAAAACTCAATCTACTTTTAAATTTTTATTTACCTTTCTTTCCTATAATCAATTAGTCATTGAGAACTGTTTTTCTGAAAAATATCTCTCAATTTTTTCCCCCATTTCCATTACAGTGGCATCGTTTTCATTAAAGCCTTGATCACCTGAGACCAGGTCCACGGCCTCCCTCAATCCACACTCTGTTCCCTGGAATTATAATAATCTCGCTTCTCTGCTTGTTTGTAGTGTTTTGTCAAAAACCTTCAGGGATTCCTCATTGTGTCTAGAATATTTTTCTAACTTTTCTGACATGAAAGGCTTCCCAACGATTCAGCTTATGTACCCTTAGAAAGTATAATTTCATTACATCTTAATGAGCCAGATCCTGGGTCAAGTTCTTTATATTCTCGTTGAATCCTTACAACAAACCTATATTATAGAATTATCTTTTCATTTTACAAATGAGGAAAGCAAGGCCTGAAGTTGCCAGGCTAGAAAATAGCAAAGGTAGAATTGGAACTTGGGTTTGTCTAACACTGAAGGTGAATCTCGTAATCACACGAATCCCCAAGCAGGTCCTGTCTGACTTCAGTTCCTGTCAAGCCCCAAAGATAGTTTTAGAATCGACTCCAAACTCACTACTAGAACTTTCACCAGGAATTCCTTCTGCCCCTCCTCTTAGCCCAAGTTTCCTACCCCTGTCTAGTATTCACTCAGTGACTTATTTACTCAGATAATATATCAACTAATACATGTGAACTTTCTTTCTGAGGTCTCCTTAGACGTTCTAGATTCCATATGTCCTCTGCTTCCTTAGATTCTAACATCAATTATCTGAGGCACTCACATGTGCTCTCGCTCATCCATACTTCCCTATGTTATCTATGTACATTTTTTTTCTCCTTCTTGGAGGGCAGCAACCGTGCTTACTGGTCCTTCCCACCATTCCCAGTCCCAGTGCAGGACCACAGTGTAGCTGGCATGCAATGACTACATGAGAGTTGCTATCTAACCAAATTAGCTTCAGGGGCTATTTTGCAAACAACCCCCCCAAAGTGAAAGAATAATGTTCTAGACAATGAAAGGGAGTCCGGCAACTATGGAAACTGACAGATTTGGGGACGATTTGGTATGAACTGTGTTTTAAAACAAAGACAAAGAAACATGCTTCGAAACTTTTCATTAAATGTTTGCAAGAAAGACATAAAAATATTTTCATTGGCAGACAATTTGGTCTGTTTGTATGAAAACATAATCTAATAAAGTATTTCAGCGAGATTGCAGATAGCAAAAATAAGGGGTTACCAATTCACTTCGTGTAACCAGGCTAGGAAAGAACACTCAGTGACAAAATCAGATACAACTTCGCCGTTAATGTCAAGGGGAATTTGATGCTCTCTCTAAACTTCAAGATAAAAATTGTCCATAGCTGTATTTTTATACATCAATTCTCAGCTATTTCAGGAGCCAGTAGGATACATCATCTTTGGAAAATGTTTCTGTTACTGAATTTGCTACTTAGGATGGATAATTCAGCTCATCTTAGAAACGAAACATTATACTTGTTAACAGACACTAAATGATACGAAAAAGAAAAAAATCACAGTTTGAACTTTCTTCTCTCAGAGTTTCAGATTCCCTAGTAGTCAGCCAGTATTTGCTCTTATAAATTAAAATGTATTTTGGTTGATCTTGTTTATCTTTTGGCTTGGATTTTGGGTAGGTGAGGGAATAATACAAATAAGAGAAGAACTATTAAAAATAGTGCTTCTTATAGAAATAGGGATTACAAGCTAATCAAAGGAGGCTGTCTGTACTTTCAAAGTTTAGGTCTGAATAGGGGCCTCATAAGTAGGAAAGCATGCAGCTTTTCTGTTACTTTCTGAAAATAGCTGAAGCCTCAGAAGTGTCAGACCCTGGGTCTTTAAAGATTTTAAGTTCATGTCATTTTAAACAAAGTTACAAAGCTGTGTATCTCGAGAGCAACAGGGCTCATAATCCTATTTTAAAACACCATTTTAAAATCCATTTTAAAACATATATTTTAAAATCCATTTTAAAACATAAATTCTAATGCTCCTTTTTTAAATCGAATTTGAAAAAAGTGACAAAAAGTTAAAGTTCTTAGAAATAGTTTCACCCACTTCATTTGTTGTTAGTGTTAACCCTAGAACACGGTCTTCGGGTTATTTGCTCCTTGTCAGAAGTTGGGTGTGTCTTAAGTTACCAGTTTGGACACGTCCATGAATTATATTTAATACACCTAATACATCAAGTGAAATTAATATAAATCAATGTGTTTCATTCCACAAAGCCACAAAACCAAAAAAATATTGTTCTCTTGCTGACTTCAAGTTATACAAAAGAGCTAAGTCACTGCAGAGCTATCAGCAATTCTTCCCCTGAATAAGATTACCATAGAATATTTCATAAAAATTCAAAGTATACAACCAATCTTCCTGACAACTAATGCTCATGTAGACATCAAATTCTAACATATAAATGGTTCATTAAAAAATATTGTGACAATTTCTTTCTTTTGTATGATTGCTTAGGCAGATTCAGATGTCTGGCACCTTAAAATTTAGGAATAAATAAATCAAGAGTGAATAATGTGACTCAGATGTGTTCTGTACTTTTCACTGAAGGAGTCAGTAAATGGAAAAGTCATGGGTGGTGCCTGTGGCTCAGTGGGTGGGGTGCCGGCCCCATATACCAAGAGTGGCAGGTTCAAACCTGGCCCCAGCTAAACTGCAAGAAAAAAACCGGCTGGGCATGGCGGGCGCCTGTACTCCCAGCTACTCTGTAGATTAAGGCAAGAGAATCACCTAAGCCTAAGAGTTGGAGGTTGCTGTGAGCTGTGACTCCACAGCACTCTACCGAGGGCGACAAAGTGAGACTTTGTCTAAAAAAAAAAAAAAAGTCATGCTTGAGATTTTGGATCTGGTGATTATTACAATAAAATCATCTATAGAATAATCTGTTGATATTAAAATGACTTTTCTATTTCGTATGTGTAATTTTGGGTTCTAATGACACAACTACTATTGTTCCTGTTCAGGTGATAAGCGCCTCTAACAAACAGCCTTCTGAAATGGTTTTTTTCATTAATGATCCAACATCCAACTTTAAGGCTATGCCAGGCTTTTAATCATGTTTGTAATAATGATGACCATTTTCTGGCAACAAATTGCCTAAATTCTCATTCTTTCTGACATTTCTTTCTCCTCTCCTAAAATTTCCTTTTTCTTGAGCCCCAAGTGTTTTGGTTCCCTGATCGAGCCTTTTTGGAAGGAAATGATAACAAAGAACTATTGCTGAGGGGGACATGGATGCTGGTCCCCTGCGTGGGCCGTGGGAGCCGCCTTTCTCCTGATAGTTCAAATTCTAGATGCTTTTTAAATTCTCTCACTTGTGTCTCTCCTTAGGTGGAGGTCTCCTTTATGGAATAACCAGCTTGAAGCCACGTACCAAAGTCAGGAAATACTGATTTCCTATATGAAAAGCCCTGGGAAGAGGGTGCATCACGTGGAGAAATGGCACTCCAGACCTATGTCCTACTTTCCTTTTATTTTTCTAACCACCATGTTTATACAGTACCCTAAAAAAAATCTCATAAAGTCTATACTGGATCAGATCGAAATTCTAGCCTGATCATATTTCCAAAATGTATCATTAAAAATATACCAATTTTTCTTTCATTAAAATGCTTAAAAAACACGTGGGAGTTTAGTTTTAATACTTCTGTGACCTCTTATCCATTGGATTGATTGGTAGTAACCATACGTTTTCTACCTATAGAGAAATTAACAGCTGATAACAGTTTCCTAAAGTCTCAGCTTTTGTGGGGCTAATATTTCATGATGACGGAGAACACAAATGCATTAGGATGTAACTGATAGGACTTGAGTGAAGGTTTCCATTTTTTTCCTGCTATACCATTTATAAGTGGATGTTCAAGTAACTATTGTAAGTGACAAGTGTCAAGCTGGCTTCCTAATGTTGGTGGGTTGAAAAATAGAAATGTATAAAGAAAAAGTGGATTGAAAATAGGAGGGGGAGGGGTTTCCTTCAAATGGATGGAACCCATTCTTTTGAAAGAAAACTCCCCTCTTACCTTGGTCCTGGAGCTGGTTAGTTCTCCTCTGTCCTCCTCCTAGGGGAGAAATACCCAAAGTTAAACAATAATAGAACATGGTCTTGTATTAAGGTCAAGTTCAATTCCGGCCAACCCCCTCTTCAGGTCTCACAGGACACTACCAACTGTCTGATATGCTGGGTCCTTCGCTGATTGAATTGAAGTCAAAACCCATTTTAAGGATTAAGCCAAAGGGGAATGAACATTAGCTGTGCAAGAGGAAAAAATTCTGTTTGCCTTTCAATCGGTCTGTCTTGTCAGAAAGCTCTTATAAATTGAAGGCTGGTCTGGAGTAGGGAATTCATATAAAGGCATTGCTTGAGTAAGTGCATGGGCCAGAGTCAATAATGGAGGGTGTGTGGTGGGGCTCCACAGGGAGGAGGGGTGTGGTGCGGTGTTCTCAGCCATCTCCTTGATGCTCTTTTGTCTTTTGAGAGGAAAATGATAGTTCTGCAAGCAAGACCATGTTTGGAGCAGTTCTAAATCAATTATGAACAATGATTATTATAAAAATAAAAAAAAACATTCAAGGGTCTTTAGATGGGAAGGTTAGAATAAAGGTTGGGAAATAGATATTATCAGACACTATGTGCTTGTTTTATTTATCGGTTAGTAGGAAATAACCGATTGGATGAAGATGGGATTCTCTTTTTAATATGTCTCTGTGTAGCTAGGACACTTTGTGTCTTTGGAGAGAAACAAGGCAACATGATGAAAAGGATATGGATCTGGGGATTTGACGGTAATAGGCTCCATCCCACCTCTCTCACTATTCAGCTATTTGATCTGAGTTTCAGTAGCATCCTCCATCCAGATGGAGAGATCTGCATCACCCCCAAGGAGTTGCAGAGGTCCAGTTAGAAAATACAGTCACAAATGTTTCCTTGCTACACAGTAGCTTGTTATACATTTTCATTTCCTTTTCATTTATAAAATCTCTGATATGGTCGTTTCTTAGTTTGGATTACTTTATCTCTTTTAAGGCTACTGACTAATTAACCGAGCTTCGAGTCAGTTCTTGGTCACCCTTTGGCATAATATCAGAGATGCTGGGTGATTGAGGCCCATGTAAAAACCAAATACCAGACAATCGATTGAATTCTGTGAGACGGGAAGGAGTGGAGACCGAGAAGGAGCCTGCACCCATACAAGATCATGTGCTATTGTTATTTAACTTTGGGTAACTTATTAAAATTCTTCATCAAGTAAAACGACATCAGGTGAGAAAACGGATGTACTTTGGAACCTTAGTTTGTACAAGCATATTCCAGAGACTTCAAAATAAGGAATGTTGTAATCATTATTCTAATGGCCACTATGAAAATGAGCAGGGGAAAAAACCCACTATATAGCAGATATAATGTTATTCAATGACATCGTGTCTCCATCTATTACTGTTACCATTGATTTTGTGTTAGATTTTTTGTATAAACTTACATGAACTTTAAAGTTTAATCCCCTTAAAGTTTCATGCATAGATAGGACATAGGAAAATCCCACCATCTACTACATGTGGGTTTTCTCTGTCTTCTTCCTTGGGAACCTTAACTTCATTCACTACCATTAATGAGTATTCTAAAAATGGCTGTTTTCACAAACCAACCTTTTCTCTACTAAATGCAATAAATTAAAAAATATATATACAGAGAGAACAAGTACAGAGAATTTTCTGAAACAAGTACATGCAGAAGTTGTCAAGATGTGCTTAAAATGGAAATAAAAAGGAGTGAACTGCACTTTATGAAACACCTGCTTCATCCATGGAAGTCACTTAGGTGACAGAGCTTTGAAGGAAATAGTTTTATATTTAGAAATGATCTGGGAATCTATGAATAAGAACAGCTATCAGTACACTGCCTGGACTGAGAAAAATTACAGTGGCTGTGTGGTCTTCACGCTTTAGGGCATAAACTGATTGCTATTTGCAATAAAGAGAAAAATGAAAAAGAAATTAAGTAGTGCTGAAGTTGTTAGGGTTGCCCTTAAAATACATCTTTTCAAGTATTTCATATCGAAACACCACAGGATACTACATTACATGGGCCATTAAAAAAAATCTTATCTAAATACGGAAACACAGGTTTTGTTCTGGAAAAGCCAAAACAAGTTCTTTTATATGCATGTCTTTTATTTCTGCTGTTTCGTTCCTCCTTCGACATAATCCAATGAATTTTGTCAGATTTGTACCTTGCCCAAAGTTTGATGTCAGCACGTAATTTTAAATGATTGTTTACACAGGCACACACGGCCGATATTTATCTCTCGCTATGCTGGTTCTTACGGGGAAGTGCTCTCCTTAAACACATTTCCATTTCACAATGTATTCAGACTGCAGTAAAAACAGCCATTTACTGAGGAAGTGGCTTATTTAATTGCAAAACCAGATGAGCTTCTGCGCAGGTTCTGAGAATGAATTCTCCCCCAGTTTTGTTAAGTGTCTGCCACTTCAAAGAGGTAGGAGAAGTTTTTGGTTGTTTTGCCCAAGATAGTCTAGGGTATAACTGAGAGTCTCAGACTGTCACAGCGGGAACAGAGCCATCGCTGTTTGCTGGCTAGGAATGTGAGGATGTTGTTTACATTCTCACCGGTCTGATGTTGGGGCTCATAAGCCCATTTCCCCTCAACTCAGGGGACCAGTTTTAATTTTAAAATCTTTCTTTATGCTGACCGAAAATCTACTTCAATGTAATTTCTTTTTTTTTTTTTTTTTTTTTTTTTTTTTTTTAAAGACCCAAAAAGGGACCCCCGGGGGGTGGGGCCATGGGATAAACCACAACACAACCACCAAAAACAGGGCGACAAG
>CAUYTI010047569.1:0-16739 GCA_963575145.1 Galago senegalensis
GGCGGGCGCCTGTGGTCCCAGTTACTTGGGAGGCGGAGACAAGAGACTCGCTTGAGCCCAGGAGTTGGAGGTTGCTGTGAGCTGTAATGCCACGGCACTCTACCCAGGGGGACAGCTTGAGGCTCTGTCTCAAAAAAAAAAAAAGATATTGGTTTTAAAAATCTGAGTTAAGGTAAGGCACAGTAGCCAACGCCGGTAATCTTAGCACTTTGGGAGACAAGGCTGGAGGATTGCTTGAGGCTAGGAGTTTGAGATGAATCTGAGCAACACAGTAAGACTCAGCCTCTACAACAAAATAGAAAAATTAGCTAGATATTGTTGTGGATACTTGTAGTCTCAGCTACTCAGGAGGCTAAGGCAGTAGAATTGTTTAAGTCCAGGAGTTTGAGGTTGCTGTGGGCTATGATGACATCACTACACTCTAGCCTGGGCTATGGAATGAGACCCTGTCTAAAAAAAGAAATGAAAAGAAAAGAAAAAAGAAAATCTGAGTTAAGATAGTCAATGGCAAAACCAGTTTTTAATAGTACCTTGAATTCCATAGAGTTAAGCCTTCCACTTGTTAAAATGTCTCTCAAAATAAATATAGAAATACTGACTATAATCTTTACACAACTCACAACCAAGTTGGGCGTAAAGAAATGGTTCTAACTCTAATGACTTTGAGTATCTCTTATATACTGAAGGCATCTCGGACACCTGTAAAGCCATGAATCTGGCTTTCTTGGGTGGAGTCAGTAATACCATCATAGATATCAGGCCTCCTCCCACAAAGGATCTGAGTAGCGTATGGAATACAAAACCTATCCTTTTATTTTTATTTTATTTATTTATTTATTTATTTATTTTGCAGTTTTTGGCCAGGGCTGGGTTTGAACCCGCCACCTCCAGCATATGGGGCCATTGCCCTACTCCTCTGAGCCACAGGCGCTGCCCTATCCTTTTATTTTTATCAGTGCCATTCTTCTTTTGGATTTTCTTCCAGTTGCCCCCTTTGCCTTGCCATTTTTGCTTTTCTATTTTCCTTTTTTCTTCACTTTTCTTTCTTTAACTTTCACTTCTGACTTCAAGTCAGGCAATGGTTAGGGATTAACATTAGCTCCTGGATGGAAAGGAGGTTTAAGAGCCCTGCAAGGATTTTATCATACCATATTTTTTTCTTTTTTTTTGAGACAGAGTCACACTATGCCATCCTCTGTAGAGTGCTGTAGTGTCACAGCTCACCGCAACCTCAAACTCTTGGGCTTAAGCGAGTCTCTTGCCTCAGCCTCCCATGTAGCTCCCATGTACCCACCACAATGCTGGGCTATTTTATTTTTGTTACAGTTGCCATTGTTGTTTAGCTGGCCTGGGCCAGGTTCAAATCCACCAGCCTAGGTGTATGTGGCCAACTTGGTAAGCACTGTGCTACAGGCACCAAGCCTCGTGTCACATTTCTACTACCCAAATAATAAAAGAGCCATTATTTTTCTTTCTTTCTTTTTTTTGAGACAAAGTCTCACTTTATCGCCCTTAGTAGAGTACCAGGGCATCATAGCTCACAGCAACCTCCAACTCCTGGGCTTAGGCAATTCTCTTGCTTCAGCCTCCCAAGTAGCTGGGACTGTACAGGTGCCTACCACAATGCCTGGCTATTTTTTTTATTGCGGCTTGGCCGGGGCTGGGTTCAAACCCGTTCCCCTCGGTATATAGGGCCAGTGCCCTACCCACTGAGCCATAGGCACCGCCCTCTCTTTCTTTCTGTCTTCTTTCCTTTCTTTCTCTCTTTCTTTCCTTGTTGGAGACAAGGTCTCACTATGTTGTCCAGGCTGTCAAGTGGTCCTTCCACCTAACCTCCCAAGTAGGCGGGAATTCAGGCATGGGACACCGTGCCCTATGATATCATTCTCTCTAGCACTTAGATAAAGGGAAAAGTCCATAGCCCCAAATTGTATGCAAAATTTTGTGCTTTATGTGTTTATGTGTATTTTTGAGCCCATGGCTATTATCAAATTATCAAAGTGCCTTTTGAACCCTAAACAGTTAAAAAAAAAAAAAAAAAACAACGTTCAAGCAGTAAGGAAAAAGCTTGAGACCCAGTAACTGAGATCCACAGGTACCTCTGCTTATAGTAAAGCAGGAACAAGACTTTAGTTGTAGAATAAAGCAGCAAACCCTCACTTCTTGAAATTGAGGAGAAATGCAGGCACTTCTTGAAATTGAGGCAATGCATTCAGTGTTGCCAGGAAATACCTGGATTTATAGCACTCAGTCCTATTTGCAGGTGATGTTTCTATTTCACATAAATGTTGATGTCAACATTTAAAGAAAAACTAGAAACTTAAATGAAATCTCTGTAATTCTCATAAGTTACTTCCATAAACAGTATCTAAAAGCCTACTGCTCAATTTGAGACCACTCAAGGAATTTTTTATCCTGATACTGAGTACATGGTGTCTTTTCTACACCAGTTTCCCAATTCTTCAACAATAACTGGATATCCTACAATTCAATTCAGTACTGACACTACCTGGAATCAGCATCAGATTCAACAGGTTAAAGGGCTCGGACCCACAAGACTGCCTTCACTTCAGAAGCTAGCTTCAAGTATCGGGTCTCCCTGTTACCCGCATTTTTAGGTCTGACTTGGCTATAGACTCAGGGTCTCCCTAAAGCCCACTTCTCAGATTTGATAATTTGCTAGAACAACTAAAAGAACAAAGGAAAATTGCTATATTTTCTATTATAGTTTATTATAAAGGTTCTAAATGATCAGCCAGATGCAGAGGTACACAGGGTCTCAAGTACTCAGTTCCTGTGGAACCAGGATGCACCACCCTCCTTACCAACTTAGAAGCTCCCCACACCCCATAATTTAGGGGTTTGATGGAGGTTTCATTATATAAGCATTATTGATTAAGTCACAGGCCATTGTGATTGAACTCAATCTCCAGTCCCTCCTCTGAGGTCAGGGAATAGGGTTAAAAGTTCCAAGTGTCGGCTCGGCGCCTGTGGCTCAAGTGGCTAAGGCGCCAGCCACATACACCTAAGGTGGCGGGTTCAAATCCAGCCCGGGCCCACCAAACCACAATGACAGCTGCAACCAAAAAATAGCCAGGCATTGTGCCTGTAGTCCCAGCTACTTGGGAGGCTGAGGCAGGAGACTCGCTTGAACCCAGGAGTTGGAGGTTGCTGTGAGCTGTGATGCACAGCACTATACCTAGGGGGACAGCTTGAGGCTCTGTCTCAAAAAAAAAAAAGTCCCAAGTTTCTAATCAAGGCTTGGTATTGAGGCCAGGCACAGTAGCTCACACCTGTAAGCTCAGCACTTAGGGAGGCTGAGGCAGAAGGATTGCTGTCAACAGAGCAAGACCCTGTCACTATAATTAGCTGGGTATGGTGGTATACACCTGTAGTCCCAACTAGTCTGGAGGCTGAGATGAGAGGATTGGTTGAGCCCAGGAGTCCTTGGCTATAAAGAACTATGATTGTGCCACTGCCCTCCAGTCTTGGCAACAGAATGAGACTCTGTCTCAAAAAAAAGACTTTCTGAAATTCAGCACCCATCTAGAGTAGGCTCATTAGTACAAACTCAGTTATGGATGGTTGAAAGGAGTTTGGTTTTAGCAATAAGAAAAGACATGCTCCCATCACTCAGTAAATTCCAAGATTTTAGGAGCTCCATGCCAGAAACTGGGAACAAAGACCAAATATACCTCTATATGAATATATTATTAATATACCATCATACTACATATTTTTATACCACAGCCATTATAGAAAGAAAAGGAAGTAAAGATCTAAGAGTGGCTGGGCACCCACAGCACAGTGGTTATGGCACTGGCCACATGCACCGAGGCTGGCAGTTCAAACCCGGCCGGGGCTAGCTAAACAACAATGACAACTGCAACAACAACAACAAAAATAGCCTGGTGTTGTGGCGGGTGCTTGTGTTTCCAGCTACTTGGGAGGCTGAGGCAAGAGAATCGCTTAAGCCCAAGAATTTGAGGTTGCTGTGAGCTGTGACGCCATAGCACTCTATCAAGGGCAACCAAGTGAGACTCTGTCTTGAAAAAAAAAAGATCTAAGAGTGAACATCTGATTTAGTTAGCTAACATAAGTCAACTAGGAGTCCATGTTCAGTGTTTACTAGCCCTGTAGGCTCCTTGATGGCAAGGCCTAGTTCTTTTTTTTTTTTGAGACAGTCTCACTATGTTGCCCTTGGTAGAGGGCTGTGGCGTCACAGCTTATAGCAACCTCAAACTCTTGGGTTTAAGAGAGTCTCTTGCCTCAGGCTCCCATGTAGCTGGGATTATAGGTACCCAGCACAATGCCTGGCTATTTTTTTTTTGTTATAATTGTCACTGTTGTTTGGCGGCCCTGGGCCAGGTTTGAACCCTCCAGCCCAGGTGTATGTGGCCGGTGCCCTAGCCACTGAGCCAAGGCATAGTTCATCTTATTTATTACTATATTTTTAGCCCCTAGTAGGGTGTTAGGTGCTCAATATATTTAGTTTTTTTTCATTTAAAAAATTAGGATAGGGTCACTAGCAAAACTAAAACCAACCACAGTTTTACTCAGATACATACTGCACCTTTTTTTTTGCAGATTTTGGCCAGGCTGAGTTTGAACCCACCACCTCTGACATATGGGACTGGTGTCCTACATTTTGAGCCACAGGTGCCAGCTTGCACCTTTCTTTTGAGTTTGCAGATTTAAAGCTTGAAATATGCAAAGACATGGTTCTAACCTTTAGGCCGCAGTTTCCTTTTGTATCATGAGAATGGGTTGAACACTTGTCTGTTCCTTTAAGGTTCTGGAAGCTTCAATGACTTAGTAGTCTGTGGCTTCCTGACATCCCCTATGCTACCACCTCCAGGGAGGGAGAGGAAGTGGAGGTTTTGTGATTCTCCTTAAAAATCTAATGCTGATTTTCCCATAGGATAAGTTTAACATTTTATTTTTCATCTCAACTCTCTTTCTCTGTTTACATGTTCTTTCTAATATCATACCATTTTCCAATACTCCATAATAAGGGCAGGTAAGAATTTAAATAGAAATTTTTTCAATATTCTAGATGTCAGTTATGATATAACACCAGTGGTTCTTAACCATGTTTTCTACCCAATTCACCTCAATACACACACTCATCAACAACTTGGACTCGAAGAGGGGAGGGAACAACTTGTAGAAAAATTCTCCAGTGATTTTGTCACCCAGAATGTCCACTCAATTGAAAATCACTGGTATAAACTATCCAGCCACATCTACCAGCTACTTAAGTCACGAAACTGGAATAAAAGATTGCCAAGGAGCTATTACTCACCTGAGATGTTTTTTGTGGAACAGCAAGAATTAATGCAGTCTTCTTGAGTTAATCTATGTACAGGCTCATTGCCTCTGATTCCCTTAGAAAGAGATGACTGGATGTCAATGATAACATCTTCTAGACTCTCAGTGAGGCACTCCTGACTGGTGGACGGCCTTAGCATCAGGAAACAAATTATTACCAAAGTGTAAGTCAAGCTCCCTTCTTTCCTGAAGAACATTTTAAATTTCTGTTTAGTCTTTGGTCTTCAAAAGTCAAGGATGATCCTCCCTCTGGTGTTAGTTTGTATAGAGAAGATTGCACAGATGATAGAATTTCTCCCTAAAACAAAAATAGAAAATCATCAGTGAGTTTGTTTCCTTTAACAAACCAGGGAAGACACCTATAATCCCAGCACTCTGGGAGGCTAAGGTGGATGGACTGCTTGAGCTCAGGGGGGTTTTTTGTTTTTGTTTTGTTTTTTTGAGACAGAGTCTCACTTTGTCACCCTCGGTAGAGTGCCGTGGCATGACAGCTCACAGCAACCTCAAACTTTTGGGCTTAAGCGATTCTCTTGCCTCAGCCTCCCAAATAGCTGGGACTACAGGTACCTGCCACAATGCCTGGCTATTTTTTGTTGCAGTTGTCATTGTTGTTTAACAGGCCAGGGCCGGGTTCGAACCCGCCAGCCTCAGTGTATGTGGCTGCTGTTGTAACTACTGTGCTATGGGTGCCAAGCCATTGAGCTCAGGTTTGAGACCAGTCTAAGCAAGAGTGAGACCCTGTCTCAAAAAAAAAAAAAAGCCAGACATTGTGGGTGGAAGGTGCCTGCAGTCCCAGCTACTCAGGAGGCTAAGACAGGAGGCTCACTTGAGCCCAGGAGTTTGAGGTTGCTATGAGCTATGATGCCATGGCATTCTACCACTCTACCAAGGGTGTCAAAGTAAGACTCTGTCTCAAAAACAAAACCAAAAAAAAAAAAAAAAAAAAAAAAAAACCAGGGAAGAAACATTTCATTTCCATCAAATTAATGAAAATAATCTACATATGGTTTAGAGAAAGACAGACATAAAATATTTTTCTATTTGTTTCATCTTTAGTAGACTCGAGACAACCTTTCATTAAAAACTTGGCAAAAAATTAATAAGCATGACTATGTATCCTGTCTGATCAATGCTTAAAAGCTGACAGTGCCTAGGAAGGAGGAAGAGGTAGCAGGCTTGCCTCTGAGTTCTAGAATCCATTCTCTTCTTGCTTCTTCTAACCAGGAGGAGAGAAGATACAAATTTCTAGTTATTGATGAAGTAGTGATAACAGATTTGAACATATTTCCTTTCTTGGTAATAACAATTAGCATTTTAAATCGTCTACTGGATGGCAGGTTCTGTTCTAAGCAACTTACATATATTACCCTTTTTCATCCTTAGGACAGCCCTGCCAAAACAGCGATTATTTTCTTCATTTTCTAAAGAGGGAACTGAGGCAGCCTTTTTGTTGCTGCCTCTCCTTAAATATCGAACCAGGGGTAAGAAACTATAATAATCTAATTCCAGGAATTAGCCAATCAAAAGGGAGAATATTGTGGCTCCTTTGAGGGAAAACCAAGGGGCAGCTGTTCTTTTTGATGTCCCTACAGACAGGAAAGTCACACTCTGTATAATGCCAACTCTATTGGTAAGGCTGCTTTTTTTGGGAAAAATAAATGTTAAACTGGTAAGGCAATACCAGAAACTACCCTCACTCACCCACTTCCACATTTCCAGAATACAGATTGAGAATTTATAGCAGAATTCTTCCTAAATTGATCTACAGATTGAATACAGTGCCCATCAAAATCCCAGCAAATTATTTTGTGGATATCAACAAACTGATTTTAAAGTTAATGCGGAAATGCAAAAAGACCTAGAATAATCAATGTAATAATGAATTTGGAGGACTGACACCACCTGACTTCACTATGTACTATAAAACTGCAGTAATCAGAAAAGCAAGAAGTGGCAAAATAGACAAATAAATCAATGGAGAGGAAGAGAAAGGGCAGAAACAGACCCATGCAAATATAGCCAACTGATCTTTGACAAAGAAGCAAGGGAAATTCAGTGGAGAAAGGACAATTTCTTCAAAAATGATGCTGGAGAAACTGGACATCCACATGCAAGAAAATAAATCCAGACACAGATGTTACACATTTCACAAATATAAACCCTAAATGGATCACAGACCTAAATATAAGACACAAAACTATAAAACTCTTAGAAGATAATATAGGGGAAAATTTTGGGAACCTTAGATTTAGGTGATGTGTTTTTATTTTTATTTATTTATTTATTTATTTTTGAGACAGAGTCTCACTCTGTCCCTCTGGGGAGAGTGCCGTGGTGTCACAGCTCACAGCAACCTCAAACTCTTAGGCTTAAGTGATTCTCTTGCCTCAGCCTCCCAAGTAGCTGGGACTACAGGTGTCCGCCACAGCGCCATGCATCTATTTTCTTGTAGTTGTCATTGTTGTTTTTAGCAGGCCCATGCCAGGTTTGACCTGCCAGCCTTGGTGTATTTGGCCAGCACCCTAGCCACTGAGGTTTTTTTTTTTTTTTGAGACAGAGCCTCAAGCTGTCGCCTTGGGTAGAGAACCGTGGCATCACAGCTCACAGCAACCTCCAACTCCTGGGCTAAAGTGCTTCTCCTGCCTCCACCACCCAAGTAGCTGGGACTACAGGCGCCCGCCACAATGCCTAGCTATCTTTTTTTTTTGGTTGCAGCCATCATTGTTGTTTGGTGGGTCCGGGCTGGGCTCGAACCCGCCAGCTCAGGTGTATGTGGCTGGCGCCTTAGCCAGTTGAGCCATAGGTGCCAAGCTGCCACTGAGTTTTTAAATACAACTCCAAAATCACAGTCCATGAAAGAAAAAAATGATGTTGAACTTAATTAAAATAAAAAACTTCTGCTCTAAGAATGGGTGCAGTGGCTCACATTTATTACCCTAGCACTTTGGGAGACTGAGGCAAGAGGATCACTTGAGGCCATACTGTACAACATAGCCAGATCCTATCTCTCCAACAAATAGAAAACTTAGCTGAGCATGATGGCATGCACCTATAGTCTCAGCTGTTTGGGAGGCTGGGGCAAGAGGACTGTTTAAGCCCAGAAGCATGAGGTTGCAGTAAACAATAATGATACCACTGTACTCCAGTTTGGGTGACAGAGCTAGACCCCATCTCAGAAATAAACAAAACAAAACAATTTCTGCTCTATAAAAGACACTGAGAATGAAAAGCCAAACTTGGAGGAAACATTTGTACAACAACATCTGATAAATGACTGGTATCCAAAATATACAAACTCTTAAAATTCAACAATAAAAAAAGCCCTCAAAAGATAGGCAAAAGATCTGAACAGACACTTTGCCAGGGAAGATACCCAGATGACAGATAAGTGTGGAAAAGGTGCCAAATATCATCTGTCTCCAAGGATTTGCAAATTCAAACAATGAGATACCACTAAACACTTATTATAATAACTAAAACCTAAAGAGCTCACAACACCAAATGCTGACAAGGAAATGGAGCCATAGGAACTCTCACTCATTGCTGGTGCAAAATGTTATAGCTACTTTGGAAGAAGTTTGGCAGTTTCTTACAAAGCTAAATATACTTTTTTTTTTAAAAAATTGAGATAGTCTCACTTTGTTGCCTAGGGTAGAATGCTGTAATGTCATAGCTCATAGCAACCTCAAACTCTTGGGCTCAAGCAATTCTCTTGCCTCAGCCTCCCCGCATCTGGGACTATAGGCACCCACCACAACGCCTGGCTATTATTTTTGTTTGTTTAGCAGGCCCTGGGCCGGGTTCGAGCCCACCAGCCCCAGAGATGTAGCCAGCGCCCTAACCACTGAACTACAGGCACCCAGTCAAAGCTAAATATAGTCTTAACATATAATTCAGCAGTTGTCCTCCTATATATTTACCCAAATTAGTTGAAAACTTATGTCCACACAAACATCTGCACAAGAATGTTTATAGTAGCTTTATTCATAATTGCCAAAAATGAAAAACAACCAAGATGTCCCTCAATAAGTGAATGAACAAAATGAGATACACAATACAGTGTTCAGCAATAAAAAGAAATGAACTATCAAGCCATGAAAAAGACATAGGGGAATCTCAATGCCTATTTCGAAGTGAAAGAAGTGGAACATGTATGATTCCAACTATATCACATTCTAGAAAAGCAAAACCAGGGGGGGTAAAAAACCAGTAGTTACCAGGAGAAGAGGGGAGAGGGATGAACAGGTGGAGCACAGGGATTTTCAGGGCAGTGAACCCATTCTGTAGCTGTATAATACTGCAATGGTCAATACACGTTACTGTACATTTGTCAAAACCCATAGAACTATCAAACACTCAGAGTGAACCCTATGCAAAGTATGGACTTTAGTTAGTAAAAAGCAACAAAACAAAAACAAAAAAAGTAAAAAGCGAAACAAAATCACTATATGGTAATGGAACACCAGTCTAATACCTGCCTTTCCATCATGTCCAACTTCTGTATACAGTGCAATAGTAACGTTTACTGTTTCTCACATGCCAGTTTCTATGCTAAGCACTTTATGCATAGTGTCATTTATTCCTTTCAAGGACCTAATGAGATAGGTCCCACTATTATCACCATTTTCACTTAAAATTTTTTTTTGCTACCCCCTTTCTCCATGTTCATTTTTAGTCAAGATTTTTAAAAAGTTGTGTAATATAATATGTGTTTCTTCTTTTTTTTTTTTTTTTTTTTTTTGCAGTTTTTGGCTAGGGCTGGGTTTGAACCTGCCACCTCCGACATATGAGGCTGGCACCCTACTCCTTTGAGCCACAGGCGCCACTCAATATGTGCTTCTTTATTAGCCTATCTTAATTAGCTGTATCTAATAACTGCCATAATTCTGAAGTAGTGTTTGATAGATCAGGTGTACTGCCCAAATAAACTTGCCCCAAGGGTCAAGAAAGGGTCAAGTTCAAGGCCTGCTCATTAAGGGTCAAGTTCATGGCCCTCCCAGGAAACAGGAATGCCACCTATCCTGACTGCCCTAACCCTATAAATCCTTGTCGGCCACAGCCCCCGTGTGGATTTTCTCCCTGGTCAGGAATCTCACCCCATCTGCCCTGTAGGTGGAATAAAGGCCACTTTAACTGCATGAATTAGATCTCTGTTTTCCTTTCCTCTCCCATCTTGGAATGGTTTTATCCTTGGGTCCGGATCCTTTCAGTGTTGAGTATAAATAACATTTCAAGATATTTGCAATAAGTAACATGATATGAAATGTCTGTGATTTCTGCTGGTGGCAAATCGGCTACTGCTAATGTTACTGTGGCTTTTCCTACATTCCTCTTAAAGGAAATGCTACATTTCAGATAGATGTTAGTGAAATATGTAACAAATTTTCCATCCAAGTTCACAGACTTCCTGAATTCTACTTAAGGACACGTCCTATCATGGACTGCCCAGATTAAGAATCCTGGCACAAGTTACTTACTATGCTAACACCTTCTGCAAGCCTCTTTTCCCGTCTTAGGAACACAAAAGAGGAAATCCAGGCCAATACTTTACTTTGAATGGATTCTGATGTAGTCTTCTTTCAAGCTCTCCCAAAGAAACCTAAACAAAGCCAGCAGAGAGGGTAGGTGCTGTGTTTTCACTATGCAGCATTTTTATATCCCTGGACAGCAAAGTACTGAGGACTCCACAGTCAGGTTAATGAAATCTTCTAGTCCATTATCATTCAGGCCTTAAGGGCCCAAAGTTGAATCTATTGACAGAGAGATGGAAAAGGAGAGAGGTGGGAGAGGACCCACCTGAGTTTTATGGCCTGCTTAATGCAGTCACTAAAACTCGTATGTAACTATTTCAAATATTGGAAATCATTTTACTCACGGCATACTATAATCTATCAAGATGCTTATAACCGTACGTACACACACCCTAGGGTATTAGACAATTAGCAGGTCCAATAATGACTACAGAAGACAAACCATACAATAAAAAATGGAAGATTTTCCTTCCTTTGAGGAAACGTTATGTTGCTCACTGATTAATTCTTCTGCCTCCCCTGATGACAATACAGAGGCGGTGCCATTTATGGCAGGTGCTCTGAGCCTCCTTGGAGGTTCCCTTTGTAAAACTGCAGCGACACCAAGATCCTGGTCAGCCCTTATTCTCCCCAGCCTGGTCCTTCGGGTTCTCTGACATGGGTGGAGCAGCCTCGGCCCCTGTTAAGGAACGGAGCCGCTCTCGCCGCAGGTGGCGACGGGGAAAGGGTGGAGACGCCTTTACCTGGTGGCGAGAGGACCCCAGAGCGTCTCCGGATGCGAGGACAGCTCCGTTGCGCTCGCGGGAAGGACCAGCGAATCCGCCCTGGGTTCTAGGCGAGGACAGCAAGGGATGCTCAGCAGCTCCCGCACCCGCCGGACTGGTTTGTGGTTAGCAAGTTCCTGCTTCCGTTACAGCGACTGAAAGTTTGCTGCGGGGGAAGGGCACATTCCTGCCCTGCAACCCGGAGCTGCTTCCCAACAACATCCAGCGCGGTCCCCCGGGCACCGGGTGAGAGCCTCGATCTCCTCCCTGCGGAGCCTCGGGGTACTGGGAGCCAGTGTTGAATCCCCGAGGGAGCCCGCGCCCCCTTGCCGCCCCACCCGGCGGACCCCGGGCTGAGCGCGCGGCAGGGGGCGTGGGTGCCACCCAGCTGGCAGTGTCAAGGCTCTGCAGCTGAGAGCTGGTGCCTGGGAAGCCCGATCCCGCGCAAACACACGTGGAGGAAAAGTCAGCTGTACCCAACTGCTTACAGCGAAAAGTCTACTCCCTGTGTTCTGGCCTCTTAGTCCTCCACCCTAGAGGTAACCACTGAGAGCGGTATTTTTGATGTTCACGAGTACATTCTAGTAGTCCCAGCTACTCGGAAGGCTGAGGCAAGAGAATCGCCTTAGCTGAGGAGCTGGAGGTTGCTGTGAGTTAGGACATCACAGCATTCTAACGAGGGCGATAAAGTGAGACTCTGACTCAAAAACAAACAAAAAAAAAGTACATTCTATCTGGGAGGCCCAGGCGGGTGGATACCCTGAGGTCAGGAGTTACAGACCAGCCTGAGCATACCCGAGACCCCCGTCTCGAAAAATAGACAGGCGTTGGCTGGCGCCGGTAGCTCAAGCGGCTACGGCGCCAGCCACATACACCAGAGCTGGTGGATTCAAATGTAGCCGGGGCCTGCCAAACAATGACAACTATAACCAAAAAATAGCCAGGCGTTGTGGCAGGCGCCTGTAGTTCCAGCTATCTGGGAGGCCGAGGCAAGAGAATCACTTAAGCCAAGGAGTTGGAGCTTCCTGTGAGCCATGATGCCGCCGCACTCTACCCAGGGCAACAGCTTGAGGCTCTGTCTCTAAATAAATAAATAAATAAATAAATAAATAAATAAAATAGACAGGCGTTGTGGCAGGTGCCTGTAGTCCCAGCTACTTGGGAGGCTGAGGCTAAAGAATCACTTGAGCCCAAGAGTTTAAGGTTGCTGTGAGCTTTGATGGCATAGCACTCTACCCAGGGCGACAAAGTGAGACTCTGTCTCCAATGTGGGGGATAGTTACGAGAATCCTATTATTATTTTGAGACAGAGTCTCAAACTGTCACCCTGGGTAGAGTGCTGTGGTGTCGCAGCTCACAGCAACCTTAAACTCTTGGGCTTAAGCAAGTCTCTTGCCTCAGCCTCCCAGGTAGCTGGGACTACAGGCGCCCACCACAACGCCTGGCTATTTTTTGTTATTGTTGTTGTTGCAGTTGTCATTGTTGTTTTAGCTGATCTGGGCCCGGTTTGAACCCACCAGCCTCAGTGTATGTGGCCGGCACCCTACCCGCTACAGGTGCTGCCCAGAGAGAATCCTATTTCGTTAATTGGAGGATGTAGGGCCCTTAGTTAGAGTTGGCAATTCTTGAATTAAACATGTATTATGTGCAAGTAAAGCACCTAGGAAGGTATTTGGCTTTCTGCAAGATTTATTGTTTATAGGTATGAATAATAAGGATGAAAACAATGGTGTCTATTATAGTTATTAAAATTATATCCCTCGGCTGGGCATAATGGTTCATACCTGTAATCCTAGCACTCTGGGAGGCCGAGGAGGGTGGATTGCCTAAGCTCAGGCATTTAAGACCAGTCTGAACAAAGGGGAAACCCAGCCAGCCTAAATGGGAAGATTCCCATCTCTATTAAAAATACAAAAACTAGGCTCAGCGCCTGTGGCTCAAGTGGCTGGGGCACCAGCCACATACACCTAGGGTGGCAGGTTTGAATCCAGCCCAGGCCCGCCAAACAACAATGATGGCTGCAACCAAAAAAAAAAATACAAAAACTAGCCCAGCTTTAGCTGTGCGCAACTATAGTCCCAGCTACTTGGGGGCTGAGGCAAGGGGATTGCTTGAGCCAAAGAGTTAGAGGTTCTTGTGAGCTAGGATGCCCCCAGCACTCTATCCAGGGCACAGAGTGAGACTCTGTCTCCAAAAATAAATAAATAAATAAATAAATAAATAAGGACATAGGACATTAAGTTGTAGAAGTATTTCTAAATCACTGCTCATCCCCCCCAACACACACCTACATATACACACAAAGAAATGCAATGTTACTAAACCACTAGCACTCAATTTGCCAAGTGTTCTAACTTTTGACAATATTTTCACCTTGGTGGGTGTAAAGGAGCTTTCCAATCTGATAAAGTTGTAGGTTATCAGCCTAGACCTTATAGCCAACAGCTACACCCTAGTTTTAACCAATAGCGATAGGAGGAATATGGCAACAGAGAATGCTTGTGAATAGTAATCTATTGTGTGAAATTAATTCTACTCACTGTGTCTAAAGGATGACCTACTCTTGAATGATAATAATGTTGCCAAAGCTTGGTTTCAAAGTGTTACCCAAGAAAAGTAAACTCCAGGGTAATTTCCCAGAGGAGTGATTTTGCTGATGCAGCAAGGGGCTGATGCAAGTGCAAGTGCATTTCATCTTTGCAGATGATTCGCTTCAAGGTTTAGGGTGTAAAGCAGTCACATTTTTTGGAATCCCTTTCCATGGAGTAGTCCATGCTAGGCATTATGTCAATCTTTCCATCATAAGCAACTTCAGATTCAGTGTTTTGATATGGTGAACCTGTCTTCACTGAAGTCATACATTACTTGTTCAGTTATAATAGAAAATGAAAGACACTGATAAAAGTAATGAGTAAAAGCCAGGTGCAGGGGCTCACACCTGTAATCCTAGCACTCTGGGAGGTGTAGGGCGGGTGGACTGCTTGAGCTCAGGAGTTCAAAACCAGCCTGAGCAAGATCCCAGATCTACTAAAAATAGAAAAACAAGGTGGCAACTGTGGCTCAGTGGGTAGAATGCTGGCCCCATATACCAATGGTGGTGGGTTCAAACCTGGCCCAGCCAATCTGCAACAAAAAAATAGCCAGGGGCGGTGCCTGGGCTCAAAAAAGTAGGGCACAGGCCCCATATACTGGAGGTGGCAGGTTCAAACCTGGCCCCGGCCAAAAACTGCAAAAAAAAAAAAAAAAAAAAAAATAGCCGGGCATTGTGGTGGGCGCCTATAGTCCCAGCTACTCGGGAGGCTGAGGCAAGAGAATTGCCTAAGCCCAGTAGTTGGAGGTTTCTGTGAGCTGTGTGATGCCATGGCACTCTACCGAGGGCAATAAAGTGAGACTGTGTCTCTACCAAAAAAAAATAGAAAAACTAGCTGGGTGTTGTGGTACATGCCTATAGTCCCAGCTACTGAGGAAACTGAGGCAAGAGGATTGCTTGAGCCCAAGTTTGAGGTTGCTATGAGCTACAAGGATGCCACAGCACTCTGTCCAAGGAGAGAGTGAGAGTATGTCTCCAAAAAAAAATGATTAAAGAAAACTTTTCTATTGATTAAATAGGTTTTTAAATTAGAAATCATATCCATTGTCACCTCATTGCCTGAAGAAATTCTCTCTCTCTTTTTTTAATGATTACACCTTGGACATTACAAAGGATCCAGATGAAGAGATATGTAGGACAAGATATGGAGGAAAGGGCCTGAGCTTCCACACCCTCCCCTGAGTACAGCACCCTCCAGGAACCTGCCAGAAACCTGCACATGTTCAGCTATTGGAAAGCTCTCAGAATTGCTTCAGTTTTGTTTTCTGAGCAGAGTCTGACTTTGTCACCCAGGCTGGAGGCTAGGATCATCGTAATAGCTCACTGTCTCAAACTCCTGGACTCAAGTGATCCTCCTGCCTCCATCTCCCAAGTAGCTAGGACTACAGGCTTGCCACCATGCCCAACTAATTTTTTTCTCTTTTGTAAGAATGGGGGTCTCAGCTTGGCACCTGTAATTCAGTGTTTAGGGCATGGCCATATACACCAGGGCTGTCAAGTTTGAACCCGGCCCAGGCCTGCTAAATAACAATGACAACAACAAAAACAACAACAAAAATATCTGGGCATTGTGGTGGGCACCTGTAGTCCTAGCTACTTGGGAGGCTGAGGCAAGAAGAATCACTTAAGCCCAAGGGTTTGAGGTTGCTGTGAGCCATGACACCATGGTACTCTGCCGAGGGCAACATAGTGGGACACTGTCTTAAAAAAAAAAAAAGTCTAGAATTGGCCAACATATGACTGTAGATGACAAGATCCACCAGACAATCTATTGTTTGGAGATAATCAGGGCTTGCTTTCTGCCACGAACCCCCTTTACCCTTTCCATTTATAAGTTGCTTGGTAAGCAAAGAGTATCAGATAATCTTTGAGACAATAGTCTGCCATCTCCCCAGGCTGGCCCGTACACCTGAATAAAACTATCTGTCCTTCATTAACACTCACCTCTGAACCTCTAAACCTGCCAGCAACCTGATCTATGTACAAAGCAGATACCACTTTCCTACAGCAAAGTCAGGTGATTTATTCTTTTTTTTTTTTTTTTTTTTGAGACAGAGCCTCAAGCTATCCCCCTGGGTAGAGTGCCATGGCATCACGCTCACAGCAACCTCCAACTCCTGGCTCAAGTGAATCTCCTGCCTCCGCCTCCCAAGTAGCTGGGACCACAGGTGCCCGCCACAGCGCTTGGCCATTTTTTGGTTGCACCCATCATTGTTGTTTGGCGGGCCCAGGCTGGGGATTCGAACCTGCCACCTTAGGTGTATGTGGCTGGCACCTTAGCCGCTTGAGCCACAGGCGCCGAGCCAGGTGATTTATTCTTGGTCACACAACTAATAAGTTATAAAACCAGGACTGGGTTTTTTTTTTTTTTTTTTTTTGTTGCAGCCATCATTGTTGTTTGGTGGGCCTGGGCTGGATTCGAACCCGCCACCTTAGGTGTATGTGGCTGGCGCCTTAGCAGGACTGGGTTTTTTTTTTTTTTTTTTTTGAGACAGAGCCTCAAGCTGTCCCCCTGGGTAGAGT
>CAUYTI010047573.1:0-19496 GCA_963575145.1 Galago senegalensis
GAATTGGAAAATGTTCTTCTTAGCAAAGTATCACAAGAATGGAAGAAAAGTATCCAATGTACACAGCCCTATTATGAAACTAATTTATAGATCTCAAATGAAAGCTACAACCTAATTCTAGCCTAAGAATATGGGGAGGGGGTGGGGGAGGTCAGGGGAGAAGGGTGGATGGGTGGTGAGAGGGTGACTGGAAAGATCACCTATATGGTCTGTCTAACAAGGGTACAAGTGAACTTTTCTAGAACTAGAGTATAAATATTTTAACACAATAACTAAGTAAATGACACAAAGTCTATGTTAACCAGTTTGATGAAAATATTTCAAATTGTATATGAAAATACTACACTGTACCCCATGTTTGCATTAATGTATACAGCTATCATTTAATAATAATAAAAAAAACCCTAAAAAGCCACTAACTATTCTAGGTTACACAGAAAAGTGAAGACACAAGGACAATTGCTGCCCCTAAGATTGGAGAGACAGACAGGTAAATAGAGAGAATTACAACCCATTCCTGTAGCAGAAAGCTCCACAGGAACTGATACCAGGGTAGGATAATCTGAACTACTATTGAAAGTTTGCAGAGGCTCAGTGTAGATAACTTTGAGAGCTTAAAAATTCCAGTGGATAGCAACCACAGAGGAGTCTTATGCTTTTGTGAGTTCCAACCTTTAGGAGCCCTACCAGGTCCTCACAGTGCACATCAGAGAACAATTTTCCAATACATTCAGCATTGAAAGTGGAAAAGCAACCATTCTTAACTGGAGTATTCTGGTCCTTCCCCCCGCCCCCCATTAAGCAGACCTAGGCTGGGTTCAAACCCATGAGGCCTGGTGCACTGGGCCAGAATGCTCACCACTAAGTTACAGGTACCCCGGCTGTTCTCATCTTTTCACCAAGGCTTACCCTCAGGAGAAACTATGTTCTTAGAACTTAATCTACATAGGAAAAGGGAAATAGCCAATCTTAATTAATTCTAGCTACATTGGAGAAGGAATATATCAAATTCTAGCCCTCCAACAGAGAGAGAAACAATGCTGAAGTTCACAGTCCAGGGGCCCAGGTTCACCAAAAGATTAAGATATAATCATTGGACTATAGAATACCCTCCACACACATACCTTACAACTATATGACTAAAAACCTGTTTACTGTACATCCTTCAGCCTAGTACATTATATCCAAATATAAAGAAAAAATTACAATGCACACAGAAGGACAAAAATATATTTAAGAAACTGAACAAGCATGAAAGTCAGAAGCAGGAGAAATGTTGGAATTATCAGATAAGAAATTTAAAATTACTGTGATTAACACACTAAGAACTCTAATGTGAAAGCAGATAACATACAAGAACAGATGGACAATATAAGAGGGGAGGAGATGGAAATTCAAATTAGAAAATAAAGACTAGAGACCAAAACAGAAAGGAAAATTACCTTTATGGGCTCATTAATAGACTGGATAATGCTAAGATAAAAATCTCTAAGTTTGAAGATATGACAAAAGAAATTTTCAAAACAAAAAAAAAAAAGAAGAAAACTTTTTTTAAAAGGAATAAAATATATGAGAACTGTTGGGAAATTATAAAAAAAAAAAAGGAAGATATACATAGGGGAATAGAACAGTAGCAATATTTGAAGCAATAATGACAGGCCAGGCATATTGGTTCATGCCTGTAATCCCAGAAATTTGAGAAGCTAAGGAGGGGACTTTCCTTTGAGGCCAGTACTTCAAGACTAGCCTGGGAAACACAGTGACGAGACCCCAGTGTTTCCAAAACAAAAAAAAGAAGGAGAAAGAGGAGGATGAGGATGAGAAGGAGATGGAGGAAGGAAAAAAGAAACAGAAAGTAAAGAAAGAAAAATGTAGCAATAATGACAGAGACTTTCCCAAAATTAATATCAGACACCAAACCACAGACTGAGAAAATTTAGAGAATACCAATCAAGATAAATACCAACACAAAAAAACAAAGACAGTAAACAAGTACAGCTACATGTATCATATTCAAGCTTCAAAGAATCAGGGATAAATAAAAATACTTTTAAAAAAGCCAGAGACTGAAAATCATTTTACCTGCACAGAAGGAAGTTAAAATTACATCTGACTTCTCAGAAAGCATACAATTGAAAAAAGAGTAGAGTGAACTATTTAGTTTTTGGAGAGAAAAAAAAAACGCCACAACCCTAGACTTCTGTATCCTGTGAAATTATTCTTAAGTGGACAAAGAAAATTGAGAGACTTTGTTGCTTGTAGATCTTCCTTGCAAGGAATATTAAAAGAGACTTATCAGATGGAAGAAAATAATATAGGCCAGAAAAGAAAAGTATCAAAGAAGGGAGAGATAAAAGTAAAACAAAAATTTTTATTTTTCTCAGTGTTACCTGATCTAACAGAAGACATTTTGTAAAAAAAATACCAAAAACACATTCCTACATATGCATATACATGTCAACATATGTATGTGTATATATATCTCAGATTATGTTGAAGTGAAATGAATGACAGCAATAATACAAGGGACAAGAGAGAGGAATTACAAATATTTTGTTATTGTGAGGTACTGGCACTACTCATGAAAGTGTAAAGTAATGTTTGAACATGAGTTTGGGTTAGTTGTAAATGTATTTTGCAAACTCTGTGATAACCACTAAAAAAATTCTTTAAAATGTATAATAGAAAGATCAAGGAAAGAGAAAATTATTGACATGGCAAGAAAGGAATCTTCTAAAATATTCAAGGAAAGCTACACATGTCAAGAAAAAGTATAGAAGACAAAAATAAAAACAAACCACAACAGCAATAAATATAAAACAGAAACAAACCTGATAAATATTACTCCAGCTATATCAATAATCACATTAAACATTAATGGTCTAAATTCATCCATTAAAAGACAAAGATGGTCAGAGTGATTAAAAAGCTTGGCTAAAGTTTGTTGTCTATAAGAAAATGAATTTTAATATCAAGACATACACATATTTGAAGTAAGTTAATGGGAAAAAAAGTAAGTGAATGGAGAAAGATATATCATGGCAACACTAATCAAAAGATAGCAAGATAGTTATATTAATATCAGACAATACAAACTTCAGAGCAAGGAAAATGGCCAAAGATAAAAAGGACATTGTATAATGGTAAAGGGATAAGTTTGCCAAGAAGAAATTAAAATCTTCAGCATGTATGCACATAACAAGAGAGCATCAAGATGAGTGAGGCAAAACCTGATATAATTACCAGGACCAAGAGCTGATTCCATTACTATACTTGGAAACTTCAACATCCTCTGTATTAGTCAAGATTCTCTAGAATAACAGAACAAATTGCATATATGTATAGGGAGAACAAGAGATTTATAACAGAAATTGACTCATGTAATTGTGGAGGCCAACAAATCTTATAATCTGCTTTCTGGTAAGGTGGAGAACAGGAAACGCCAGTGGTAATCAGTCATGTACAAAGGCTTGAGAATAGGTGGCTAATGGCATAAACCTGGATCCACGTCAAAATGTGAGTAACTAGGAGAACCAATGTCCAAGAGCAGGTTATGATAAATGTCAGCTTTAGCAAAAAGAGCAAATTCACCCTTCCTCTGTCTTTTTGTTTTATTTGGGCTCTCAATAAATTGGATAACACCCTCCTCCTTTGGTGAGTACAGTCTTCTTACCCTGTCTACCAATTCAAATGCTAATCTCTTTCAGACACAGACACACCCTGAAATCATGTTTTAGCAGCTATCTCGGCATTCCTTAGTCCACTCAAGTGGATACATAAAATTAACCATGACACACTATCAGAAATGGACAGATCCAACAGGCAGAAAATCAGTAGAGGGATAAATGCACTCAACAAAAATATTAATCAATTTGAATAATTGACATTTATTTTATTCAACAACACAAGAACACACATTCTTCTTAAGTTCACATGGAATACTCACCAAGGTCCACAACTTCTGGGTTTTAAAACATACCTTAATAAAGTTTAAAAAATAGAAATTATACAATCTTTGCCTTCAGGCAATAAGGGAATTAAACTAAAAATGAATAACAAAAAGATAGCTAGAAAATCTCAAAATATGTAGAGGTTAAATAACATTCTTCTAAATAGTGAACACATGGGTCAAGGAAGAAATTTTACAAGAAATTTTAAAATATTTTAACTAAATGAAAATGCAAATAGAACTTATCTAATATATACAATGTCACAAGAACAGTATTTAGAGAAAGATGTATAGTGTTCAATACACAGAGAGATCTAAACTAATTTATTTCTACCTAATGAAACTAGAAAAGAGAAGAGCAAATTAAATCCAAAGTAAATATTAAAAAAGAAATAATAAAAATGAGAGCAAAAATCAATGAAATTTAAAATGGGAAATTAATAGAGAAAATACTTAAAACCAAAAATTAGTTCTTTGAAAAGACCAATAAAACTGGTAAGCCTCTAGCCAGAAAAACTAAGAAAAAAGGAGAAGACACAAATTACTAATATCGGAAATGAAAGTAGGGACATTGCCAGAGATACCATGGACATTAAAAGGAATACCATGAGCAACTCTCTGGCCACACAAGATAACTTAGATGAAATTTTCTAAAAGACAGAATTTGTCAAAACTCACACCAGAAGAAACAGACAACCCAAAGAAGACTATACAGTAGGCCCCGCTTATGTATGATTTCACTTTCTGCAGTTTCAGTTACCCATGGTCAATCGCAGTCCAAAAATATTAAATGGAAAAATTCCATAAATAAATGATTATAAGTAAACAATTCATAAATTTTAAATTGTGCACTGTTGTTCTACAAAGCCTGAGGAAACCTCATATGCTCTCACTCTGTCCTGCCCAGGACAGGAATCATTCCACCATCTGCTGTATCCATGCTGGACATGCTACCTGCCTGTTCGTCTGTTAGAAGCCCCCTCAGCTGTAAGACTGAGGAAAAAGAGCATGCATAAAGTTTAGCATTATCCATCATTTTGGGTATTCCTTAGGGCTCTGAACATACAGACTCACAAAAATATTAGCAAATGTTACCTAACAATTTTACATCACAACTAAATGGTATTTATCCCAAGTATATACAAAAAAATCAATGAATGTAATCTATCACATCAGCAGTCTAAAAAAGAAAATTCACATGATTATATCAATAAATACATAAAAAGCATTTGGTAAAATCTAAGATCTATTCATGAAAAAATTTTTAGCAAACTAGGAATAGACAGCATGCTCTTCATCTCAATCAAGCATATGTACAAAAACCCTGCAGCTAACAAAACTCAGTAGTGAATAACTCAAGTCTTTTCCACTAAGATCAAGATCAAGGTATGAATATCTTTTTTACTACTGTTTTTCAACATCATACTGAAGCTTCTAGCTAATGTGATAAAACAAGAAATAAACAAAACCTACACAGACTGGGAGGAAAGATAGAGAACTGTCATTGTTCCCAGGTGACATGATCCTCTATGTAGAAAATCTGAAAGAATGGACAAAAGAGGTCTGGAACTAATATGCAATTATATTGAAGTGCAGAATACATGGTTAATAAACAAAATCTATATACCAATGATAAACAAATGGAATTTGAAATTAAAAACAAAATACCATTTCTATTAGTACTCCAAAAAACAAAAACTTAGGTGTAAATTTTAAAAATATATATACAAGATCCATGAGAAGAGAACTATGAAACTCTGATAAATGACACCAAAGAAAGACTGAATAAACAGAGGGATATTCCATGTTCATGAATAGGAAGACTTAATATTGTCCAAAGTCAGTTCTTCCCAAATTGATCTATAGTTTCAACACAATCCGAGCCAAAATCCCAGCAAGTACATGGGAGTCTGAGGCATGAAGATTGGTTGCTTGAGCCCAGAGTTCAAGACTACAGTGAGCTATGCTGGAGACGTACTCCAACCTGGGTGACAGAACAGAGTAAGACCCTGTCTATAAAAAATAAAAAATTAGAATTGCTAACTCAATGTTGAAGAAGGAAAAAGTCGATTGACTGGTGCTTCATACTGTAAAGCTACAATAATCAAGATGGTGAGGCACTGGAGAAATGACAGACAGATAAATCAATGGAACAGAAAAGGGTCCAGAAATTAGAGACCCACAAAAATATAGTCAACTGATAACTGACAAAAGAGCAAAGGCAATCAAATGAGCAAAAACAGTCTTTTTCACCAAATGGTGCTGGAACAACTAGACATTCACATATAAGAGAATACATCCAGACACAGACCTTAGCCCTTCACAAAATTAACTCAAGAAATTAGAGAACTAAATGCAAAATTATAAAGCTAACCTAGGATAAAACCTAAATGACTTTGAGTATCATGATAAATTTTAGGTACAACACCAAAGGCCATGATCTATGCCTTTGTCAAGAAATATATTCAGGAAACAATTGGTAAACTGGACTGTCAATAGAATGAGAGGACAAGCAATGGATGGGAGAAAATGTCTGTAAAAGACACAACTGATAAAAAACTGTTCTCCAAAAGATACAAAGAACTCGTAAAACTCAACATTAAGAAAATGGACAACCCAATTAAAACATAAATGAAAGACCTGAATAGGCAGGCACCTCACCAAAGAAGATATTCAGTTGGCAACTAAGTACATGGAAATATACTTAATATCTTACACCATTAGTTAATTTCACATTAACACAAAGAGATATTAGTACACAAAAGTTAGAATGCAAATGCTGGTGAGGATGTGGAGCAACAGAGACTTTCACTCACTACTGGTGGGAATGACAAATGGTAAGGCTATTTTGGAAGATAGCTTGGCAGTTCCTTAGAGAACTAAACACACTCTTGTAATAAAACTCAGTAATTGTACTACTTGGTGTTTATCCAAAGGGATTAAAAACTTATGTCCACACAAAAACCCAACCATGAATGTTTTTATAGCAGCTTATTTATAATTGCCAAAATTTGGCAGCGGCCAAGATGAATTTCAACAGATGAATTAATAAACTTTGGTATGTCCTGGCTGGGAGTGGTGGCTCACACCTCCTAGCACTCTGGGAGGCTGAGGTGGTTGGATTGCTTGAGGTTGATACCAGGCTGAGCAAGACTAAGATCCTGTCTCTACTAAAAATAAAAAAACTAGCCAGCATTGTGGCAGGTACCTGTAGTACCAGCTACTTGGGAGGTGGAAGGAAGGGGATTATTTGATCCCAAGAGACTGAGGTTGCTGTGAGCTATTATGCCAGGGCACTCTATCCAAGGTGATAGAGTGAGACTATATCAAAACAAAAAATAACCCCCCCTAAAAAAAATCTCTAGTTTATCCAGACAATGGAATATTAATATTAATTGATACTTTAAAAATGAGCTATCAGGCTATGAAAAGATATGGAAGATACTTAGATGCATATTTCTTTTTGAAATAAGCCATCTGAAAATGCTATATGCTATCTGATTCCAGCTACATGACACAAAACATTCCGGACAAAAGAAAACTATAGACAGTAATGGGATCAGTTTCTAGGAGTTGGGAAGGAGGAAAGGGTAAATAGAGCATAGAGGAATTTCAGGGCTGTGAAACTCTGTTTGATACTCTGTATGATACAATGGTCACATGTTACAAGCTGAGCATCCATTATTCAAAATGCTTGGGACCAGAAGTGTTTTGAATCTTGTTCTTTCTCATATTTTTGAATATTTGCATATATAATGAGATATTTTGAGGATGAGACCCAAATCTAAACATAAAATTCATTAATGCTTTGTGTATACCTTGTACATACAACCTGAAGGTAATTTAATATATTTCTAATAATTTTGAGCATGAAACAAAGATTTTAACTGTGTTTTGCCTGTGACTCATCACATGAGGTCAGGTGTGGAATTTTCCACTTGTGGTGTCGTGTCAGTACTGGAAAAGTTTTCAATTTTGGAGCATTTTATATTTTGGATTTTGGGATTAGGTATGTTCAACCTGTATTATATGTAGTCACAAGCACAAAATTTCCCTCCACTTCCTATATCATGTAATTGTCTCTGAGAAAATCATACAGCAGGTGGGGGACAAGTAAAAAAATAAAAATAGGCTAAATTTTTTTTAAAAAGGCTGTAACTGTCCATATAATAAAGGAATATAAATATTTGAGAAGATAAGAGAAATTTTATAAATTATGACAGTGGACAGAGACACAAAATAAAATGAATGAAGATTAAAGAATGTGAGGGGAAATGATGCCTATAGCACAAGAAGCAAATGCATTTTAATGTACATATTCCTCCCCAAAGATAACTTTATTTAAAACAAAGCCTCCTCTCTAAATAAATGATTTTATAGAAAAGTTTTGAAACTTTTATAGAAAAGTTGAAAGTTGGCAAAGCAAGGCCAAAACGTGACTTGTTGTGAGGGTTAAAAATATGCTGTCTAGCACAGAAAAATACTCCCTACCTGCATTTATTCTCAGAATGTTTTTCAGGAAATAGAATGAATTCTCTATATTATCATTGGGTTTTGAAATTTCAAGATGTACCTTTTATCCATGCTTCCTTGTTTTCACTACAATGTCTCATCTTCAATGACCCAATAACCACACAAGTGCAACTAAATTGCCCATCTCTGGAAAGTTCAAAACTTCAAACAAATTTAGAAGATAAATTGTCTAGTATTTTACCTTGCCATGTGGTGGTCACTTAACAATGTCTGTCATAATAGCTGACTTTGGAGACATTTTTGAAGTTAGGGGTTCAAGAGTGGAAAGTGGGCAGAAGTCATCAAACAACCAAATAAGCTCTCATATAGCCCAAGGATAGGGTGACCAGACGTCCTGCCTTTGGCGGGACAGTCACGCTTTTTAACAATTTGTGCCGCGTCCTGCAGCATTTTTAAAAAGTCCCAATTTTTGGTAAGAATGCATGAACGGGTGGGAGAACAGGAAGGGAATATACGGTTTTTGGCTGCCATGTGGCTATTTCACCAGAATATGAGTTTTATATTATTTTTGTTAATTTTATAATGTTAAACTGTAATAATAACCAATAATTGTTGAGAAGTGATTATCGAGAACTGCTTATCAAAGTTTGCATTGTTGTCAGGCCCTGCCCTGCCCCCAGGCCCGCCCCGCCCCTACCCCCCCCCGCCCCCCCCTCCATGTTGGCCCGCTTTACAAATGTTAAAATCTGGTCACCCTACCCAAGGATCGACTATCAAGTGAGGGATCAGCAGAGAGGATTATTATTAAAAGAAATAATCAAACATTCTGAATGCCTTCTTACCCCTACCAGAAGAAGGAGCATTGAAAGAGAGAGAGAAAGGAAGTAAAGAAATCAGGCCTTTCACCACTTCAGTGAGTATAGTCGAAGAACTCTTATTGGATAAGATTAGTAGCAGGAATAGGAAAAGTAATTTAAAAAAAAAGACTAAAACAAAAAATCATATGAATATGATAATTATAGCCATTAACTGTAAAGGCTCTCAGATTCTGCCCTTCTTAAGCTACACAAGGAGCCCACTAGTTTCTTGGATGCTGGCAGAAAACCAGAGGCTCCCGGGTCAGCAGAAAGAACACAGAGCAACGGGGGCCACACAATTGTCTTTGTCCCACCAAGTCATATGGGTGGTGCAGAAGGGCCTGGGAGGATGCTGCTCCAGCAACAAGCTGAACCACAACAGCACCATCTTCAGCTTAGGAAACTCCAGACTTTTATAAAGGGATGCAAGCAAAACTGCCCAACCTTCACCCCAGAGGAAGACATTACTATCTGCCCCATACCCCAGAGGGAGTCACTATGTCTATCTTCCAAAGCTGTTATACAAACACACTTAGATAGTCTGAGATAAAATCTGTCAATGCCACTGCTAAGAATATGCACAGAAATGTGAGAAACCTGTGAAGAATTGACTAAAACATACACACACACACACACTATATATATATACATATATATATATATTTTTTTTTAAACAGAGTCTCACTTTGTTGCCCTCAGTAGAGTGCTGTGGCGTCTTAGCTCACAGTAACATCAAACTCTTGGGCTCAAGCAATTCTCTTGCTTTAACCTCCCAAGTAGCTGGGACTACAAGTGCCCACCACAATGCCCAGCTATTTTTAGAGAAGAGATCTCGCTCTGGCTCAGGTAGGTTTCGAACCTGTGACCTCAGGCAATCCACCCCCTCTCAGCCTCCCAAAGTGCTAGGATTACAGGTGTGAGCCACCCCATCTGGCCACAATATTTTTTTAATTAACTTTAAAAGGTAAATGTATTAAATGATATCCACAATTTATTATCTTCCATTTCTGTTTAAGTTTCTTTAAATATATGTGTGTGTGTGTGTGTGTGTGTAAATGCAATCTGCATTTGGGGGGGTTGTCAAAATATACAACTTCATTTTCACAGGAACAATTCTCTTCACACTCATATTTAATTGGATTCTGTAATATCTATTAAATTATATAGTTACAATGAATAAAATTATGTTGTTATAACAAGCACATACAAATATTTGGGAAACAAACTGATTATTGATAAGCAAAACCCAGAAATGTAGATGCGATGCAGAGAAATACTATACTTTAAGCTAAAGAGCCAACTCAGCATGGTATTTTAGAGAGGGTCAGGGCAGTTATTTTCAGTCGGGGTTTATAGAGGAGGTGGGAAGCATTGGTTAAAACAGCTCATCAGAGGGCAGTTTATCTTTTGCAGTATCTTGGACTTCCCATGTATTCCCATTTACTTATCTTACTGAGGCTTGTGGGTAAAGCTATGCCAAATGGGCGTGTGACAGAGTCAACACTGAAATGAGTAGAAATTCCAGGTGTCAATTATCACCAGTGGGTAGTTCTGAAACAGATTTAGACTGCGTATGAGCAGGCTACCACAGGACATCACAGCCTGGTTAGTATAAACAACAGACATTTATTTCCCTACAGTTTTAGAGGCTAAAAATCCAAGGTCAAGGTGCCAGCAAGGTTAATTTCTCGTAAGGATTTCCTCCTCGGCTTGCAGATGGCTCATCTTACTCTGTCCTCACGTGGCCTTTACTTTCTGTGTGTACGTACAGTGGGAGGGAGAGCGCTGGTGTCACCTCTCCTTATAAAGACGCAAGTCCTACTGGATTGGGAGCTCACCCTTATAACCTAATTTAACCTTAATTACCTCCTTAAAGGCCCTGTCTTCAAACACAGTCACAATGGATGTTAGAGCTTCATTCTATAACAGATTGAAAGGAGAGATAGTTAATAAAGGTCTCAGCTTTGCTCTCCATAGAAACATGGTAACCTTCTCTCCCATAACTGTGGCAAATTTGATACCATCACAAATCATCTACAAACGATGGTGAAACATTTAAAAGAAAGATTTAAAAATGTGTAAATGCATTTCTGAGGTGGTTGGAAAGTGAGAGAAACCTTAGAAGAAAAAAAATGAAGTGAAAATACATGTTTCACCCTTAAGCTTTGACAGTCTAAACATTTTTAAATCCTTGATGAGATCAATCATGCACAGCTGTGTAGGTGAGCAATCTCATGCAGAAATGAGACTCAGGAGCCAAACAGAAGCCTTGGTTTCAGGATGAGGACATGACATAAGCTGATTTAAAACAGGACACCAAGAGGAGGGGTAGCAGCCCTCATGACTGAGTGGTATCTCAGGATCTAGAATTGAGCCTAAGCCTTCACATAGCGATGGGCGCTGAAGGCTTATGTTTAAACTAAACCTGATGATCTAATAATCACACACTTTAATGATATTAAAAGTATGATAGTTTGGTCCTACTGCAAGTGAATAAAATAGAATGTGTCCTCAATAATCTAGGCTAGTGTTACTACTCTAATTAGTACCTTATTTATTTGAAGATCAAAAGTCATCTGTACTAGGCCTGAACAATGAAGTATATGTTTCTAATCCAAAGATCAGTTCTAGAGGCAAGGCTTACTTCATTTTTTCCCTGTCTACTCTGAGAAGCTCAAGCTATTTTATTTACAGTTTATTTATGTTCATTACTGAAGGGAAACCTTCAGCCTCAAGGCCACATGTGGCTCTCTAGATTCCCTGACCAAAGCCAAACTCCAGGCGTTTGTTCTGTAAAACTTGGTATCAGTCAGAAAGCCCCACTCAAGGATCCAGAAGGCCACATGTGGCCTGAAAGTCACAGGTTCTGCACTCCTAGTGGACTATATTTGTCTCCGTGAGTAACCTGAAGTTTAAAAATAAATAAATAAAGTTACTTTCATAAGGGTCAAGACTACAGGCAGGATGTTACCCCTCCCCCACCTATTTTTTTTCATCAGATTACTTAAAGACTCTTGAACACTTCCACTCTCATGGGCCTCCCTTTAGAAAGAGAAACAGACCACAGTTTCTTAACCATGGGCCTTGTGGGCTCAGGCTTCTGCTTACATTATAACATGACTAACAAGAAGTAAAACTTGTCCTCCCTCTCACAGCCAAGTCATTATGAATCTCTCAAAATTCTTCCCCCAAACTTTTGGCAGCTTTGCTCATATCAGTTGGAGAAATGTAAATCTATTAGGGTGGATTTTTTGATTACCACTCTACTTCCACATAAACTTTGAAGTACAAAATAATTCATTTAGGAAATAGGAAGATCTACTGAATTTTCTACTGTTGGTTATGTTAGATTCTAACTGACAATAAGGTACGCTGGGGATCTTAGTTAAATATTGTTACTTAATTTATTGGTGCAGACTATTTAATCAATAAAAATGTCTAGGCCTCAACAAGAAGAGTACTTGTGGCTAAAAGGCTATGATACTTTGTGGCTAGGTAGGTTACAATGTACAGAAGAAGAATGCATGATGTCACTTTTGAAAAGGCCATTTATTCATTTCATTGCTGCACAAAGTGTACAAGGCAAATATTACTAGATTCAAACACTGGGTAAGACAACAGTGGTAGTTATGTAAAAAGGACCTATGTACATTCCCTCTATGCATTGCTTTCACTAAAGCAACATGGAGATTCTCCCTAAAAATGCATCAGGCATGTGCTTCTCTTAAAGACAAAAAATGCTGAAAATCATTTTTAAAGGTACAGTTTTTGAGAACCTAGTAAAGCCTGAAAATTTCTAACTGATTTATAATTTTCAGAGACTTTTATTTTGCTATTTCAAATGTATAGTGTTTTGAAAAGAACATGAAAATTCATGCAAATCAAAATTACTACCAAGAATTCACCAATAACATATGCATACGTACGTGAACCTGAGTGTATGTGTGAGAGAGAAACTAAAGTTATAAATATGCTTATTGAAGTGATTAGCTTGTCATTCTTTGATTATATGTATTTCTGAATAGAACAAATAAAAGATATCAATAAATAAAAATAAGAAAAAAAATCCCAAATGTTATTTGGTGACAATAAATCTATGTTACTAGAAATTAAGTCAAATAACTTCAATAGTACATATGGATACATTAAAAGATCGGTACAAAAATTTCAAAAACAAAAAATAAACAAACAAAAAAACTCTTCCTCTGTCTTTTACTCCGTGACACTATAGTCTCATAATCTGGTGATTGCAGAAATGACTCTACAAAGTTTTTCTTGCAGCAGACTGATACATTGATGACTCTGCTTAAAAGAATGAACAAAAAAGTAAAACAGAACCAAAAAGTGCTCCCGAGAACAACTCTTAATTTTTTTCAGTGGCCTCACCATGATGATTGGAGGGAAGCTCTGAACTGTGAGTCTGTAAGTGGATGAAGAGAAGCCAAAAGACAGTGACCTAACACTGACCTTGCCACTTTTCCCATATGCCATTAAAACATTACCACCTTGACATTTCTGAAAGCAACTCTAATAATGATAGCTGTGCATTAATTATTTATCCTCTGGAATTCAGTCATAAAGTAAGAGGATTTTTAATTTCTTTATGTGAAAATATTTGACATAAGTATTCATTATTTTGGCAAATTTTCTCCATCTCAAAGAATTTTTCATTATCCTGATATCCCCATAATTTCCCCTGCCTCATTGTTTCTCCATTCACCAGAAAAGATGAATGCGGCAGATGTGATAATAATGATAATAAGAAAGAGAAGAAAAATATGCAAAGAATAGAGAATTTATTAAGTTTTATCATGTATCAGTCACTCTTCTGGGCACCTTGTAAATCTTCAGTCATTTAATGTTCAGAAGAGTTCTGTAACATAGATTCTATCTTTACTCACATTTTAGATATGAGAAAACTAGTGAACAAAGATTTTAACATGGCCAAGGTCACACAGCAGTTCCCAAACTACAGATTTTCTAAGCTGAGTTGACACAAGCTAGGCCTCTCTCTCTCTTTTAAGAGTACAGTTTCTCTCGTTATGTCTACCTGGTATGCCTTCTGGAATGTTCAAGTGTATGTCTATTTCTTCCGTAAATTTCTTCAGAGCATTGAGATATCGTATACAATGAAGTCTCAAACCATGCAACCTAACCTGGCATAAGCTTAAAGCTTTATACTCACTTTTCTTTATTTACTGACCTTTCTTGTCAGATCACCTTTCTCAAAATCCTGGACTCAGGATAAGGTCTTTCTTTGTGTTAGCCATCAAGATTCCTAATTTTAAAGCCAAGACTAGTCAAGCTCCCTCAGTGTTGGGCCAAACTTGTCAAGGTCACCCCATTTAGCCTGTTTTTCCTGGCACCTCCTTGTATGAGCACTCCTAGATTTTATCAGTGGCTATGCAATCAAATGTACTTTATAAAGCAGCAGCAGCAGCACCCAGGAGATTCTTAAAAGTCTTCAATCTTTAGTCCTTCAATTTCTATCATGTTTGTGAAGTTCTAGTTCAGGATATTACATGTTCTTTGATCAACAATTCCAAGTCTCTAATGCAGTGGTTTTCAAATTCTAGTGGGCATTAGAATCCATGGAGGGGATGGTTAAAATGCGAATTTCAGTATCTCGCTCGTGGAGTATTTGATTCAGCAGTCTGAAGTGGAGAAAACCTAAAAATTTATATTTTTATGTAATTTGACAAGTTCCCAAATGGTGCCTTGCTGATCTGGGAACCACACTTTGAAAATTAGTATTGTAACTCTGCCTGGATTCTCTCCTTTTTTGTGCTCAAAACTGCCTTTTAAAAAAATGAGCTCTCAGTGGTTAGGGTGCTGGCAACATGCAACAGGACTGGTGGGTTAGAACCCAGCCCAGGCCCGCAAAAAGAAAAAAAAAAAAAGTTGAGTTCTCCCTCACTGCAAATTTATAATCCTTTCTCAGTGATTCATATGTGATATTGTTCCTTGAAGCTATCATCTAAGAAGGAATTAGCCATATTAAACAGTAAGAAGTGGAATGGTGGGGTATGTTTGAGGTTCCTGCCCTGACCCTCATAGACCATTGCATCTCATATGATGGTTGCATAGGGTAATTTTACTTCCACATTTGACTGAAATATTCACAATTATAAACAAGTTAGGATAAAATAATGTGATAAAGAGAAATTCAGGTAGGAAATCCATGGAATTACTTACGGACTCTGGTATAAAAGGAGAATTTTGGAGTTGAAAAAGGAGAGTAGCTAGATAATAATAAATTGTCTGGATCTTTACTGGGGAAAAGTTTAGGGATTTTCTTACTCCAAATTGTTTTAAAAATTGATACTTCAGAATTTCTAAAGCATAAAAGTAAAAGTACATGTTATTCCAGACCACATCACTAAGAAAATATAAATAATTGTCCTGGATGTCACTGACCTATATGACTGGAAAAATTCAAGGTGTGTAATTGTGGACTATTTCCCAGAATGTTCACTCTTTTACACAAGACGGCTGGTGATTTTCCAATGTAATAATCATTTTAAACAAGGGCTCCAGAGGGAATTTGAGAACCACCAATTACTAACTCTTTCTTCCATTTCAAAGAGATTGTTAGAATTTAAAGTAAAGGATTAGAACATTGAAATTATAAGGTAATTTTTATATGTATCACAAAAGCTAACATGGTTTCTTTAAGAAAACTGGTGATTATTTCCAATAATATGAGAAAAATAAGTACCAGCACTTATAAATTATTTAGAATTTCAGATATTTTTCTGCATCATGCATTAAAATACATTGAGTCACCAAGTGATCAGAGCCATGGTTTTACAATGGCCTTGAATAAGAAGTAAAAGATAATGATAAATAAACTAATCTCTGAAGTGTTCTTTTATAGGTTTATAAGTACTTTGAAAGAAGCAGTTCATAGCCAAATCCCCAAGTCTATAAATGGTGTAAACTTTTTATTACAGTGAAATTATAAACTAAAGGATATAAACTGCAGAAATTGCTTTGGTATGAGAGGGCATAAAAATGGCAAATGACTTTATGTATAACATAATCCAGGAAGAACGTTGCTTATGGAAGAGTAATACCAACTTCACTTATGGAATGGCAAAAACTTGGAGCAGCAACAATCTACATAAAGGCCTAGGCAATCATTATAAACACTTTTTAAAAGACATTGGTCTTCCGTCAAGTCTCAGAGAAAAAAATAAAAAATTGTTTATTCTGAAAAGAAAACAAAGGCATTAAAATTAAGGCATTCCACACTCATAAATAAAGATAAAACAATCATAAAGCTGAAAAAAAACATGGAAATCAGAAACCACTAAGAGAGCAGCAGAATGGGTGAGTTAGATAGACCCTAAAGATAAAACTTTTCTACTTATAAAAAAATAAGATAATGGAAGGAAATGGGAATTTCTTAAACATGAAATTAGCAAATTCTGAATATAAGATTTTAAAGTTGTTTTTTTCACAAAATAAATACATTTTTCTACTATTAAATTCTGAGTATCACAAAAAGCTTTGAAAACCTTCAAAAGAATCTTTGATACCACTATGATGATCACAAGATAGATTTTTTGAAGGAAAAATAGGAGGTGGGGTTGTTAGCAGATGTGCAAACACTGCAGGGGGGTGAATTTATCACAGCTGTGGATGACCACCAGTCTTCTGGAGCCTCCATCACCAGCAAAATGTTAGGCTGGTATACCATGTGAACTACAGTAGAATCTCTGTAAGTTGACCAACCACGGGGCTATGAGAAACTGGTCAACATGCAAAGGTGGTCAACACAAGGAACTAGGCCTTATTGTACTGATACACACACACGGGGCTTGTCCAGTCTATAAAAACTAGATCAACCTAAGGAGGTAGTCAGCTAAGGAGGGTCTACTGTATTTTCTGATATTATCATTTTCTCTTTTCTATAAAATAGCTCTCTTTCTGACAAAGACAAAGAGAAACTCTTTTATAGTCACCTCAGTCCTCTACTCCTGTCCTACCCAGTCCTCTATTCTCTGGGAATTTGTGCATATCTCCTGTCTTTTTTCTCTACTGTCTTTGAGATATTGCCTCCTATCTTTGAGATCTCCCCACTACGCCCTATTTTCTGTTCTATAGCAATGTAGTCTAGACCACTCTTGTTACCATCTCTCATTTCTTTTCTCTGTAACTTTTCCCATCAGTGTTCTATCCAAACTGGATTCTCTGTTCTGGTTTTCTCTGAAACTTTGCTAATTTTCAGAGAGAAGAAAAGTTAGGGAAGAGAATGGGAAAAGACCAAAGGAGATTTGAGGTGAAGAAGCACCTTACACGGTATCTGTGTGTCTATGCCTAAAGGACTGTAGGGACACACAGTGCAATGCTATCCTATCTCTATTCCCACCATTCCATTCTATTCCAAGTAGGAAGCCAAGTGCTTGGCCATACCTTCCTGAATTTTGCTGGTTAGAAAGATGCTGAATTTAAAAAGAATATCCATAGTTATCTGAAAAATGTATTAAAAACTACTCCTCCATTTTCCAACTACATGCTTTTTTGTGAGTCTGTGTTTTCTTTCTATAATTCGACCAAATATTGCAATCCATTCAATCACAGAAACATATGAGAATCCAGCTCTTTTTCATTAAGCCAGACATTAAGAAGGTCTGCAAATGCATAACACAGTGCTGCTTTTCTCACTGTTCTATATTCTGAAAAATACATTTAACTATCATAAAACATTTTATTTATGTTAACATGTAATGAGTTTATTACAGCTATTATTAAGTAAATTACTAAATAAAATCTTTTAAGACCTTTTAGTATCAATTTATAATATTGTACACCATGATAGCTATAACCCATGCAAATAAAAGGTCTTGGAGGTGCTAAACCATTTTGAACAGTGTGATGTTTTTCATAAATCATACTGTGTTATTATTTAATACTAGCCAATGAAAACAATAGATTGTTTAACATAGTCTCATATGGTTTAATATATTAAGCCATTTTCTTGACCGAGCAACACTTTGTATTTCTCAGAAGTGATCATCAGCTACTGCAAAACCTACGCTATGGTTTTACACTGAAGAGTTTTGAGGTCAGCTTTTCTTTCCAGTAATTTTCTATATTTGACAGTGGAAAAAAAAAAGAAAAGAAAGAAAACCTCTTGAGACAAATCTGTCAAAATCCTGGATAAACTCTTTTCACATAAATATTTGCATTCACAAGTAACAAAGGAACCCTGGTGTCTCCAAAAGAAGGAGAAATTGAAAACCAGTGTTATAATCAGGCCCTGGTGATCTGGCAGTCCTAGAGGCTTTTCTGGGCTGAGTAATCAAGAGGCTTGGCCTTTAAAGGCCACAGGCAGCCCTGGGCACCTGTGAGTTGATGAGTTGGAATGAATATGACTCAGACAACTTTGACCCTTGAAGGACATCATCCACCAGGAAAGTGTGAACTTCATTAAAATCTTCACACTCGAAAATGGAGATGACAAGGGAACTTTGTATCATCCTTAGCTCCACTCTGGGTAAAAAAATATACAGACACACACCCCGTGCGCGTGCATGCATACACAATCTCACTTGAAAATGTACCCCACATCTTGACTGAATAGGATTTGGGATTTAAATTTACCGTTTTTCACAGTCTAGAAACTTAATACAAAACGTGTTTTCCAAAGTGTAAATAATTTTAAAAAGCCTGGCAGTTGCAATCTCAAAACTTCTCTGTAGAGACAAGTCATCAAGCCATCCTCCAGGATTCTAACAGAGAAGGCTGGCTGAACATCATTTCTCAGCCCAAGTTATAAAACAAATAAGGAAAAAAACCCACAATAAGCCAAAGCCAAGAGAAAACAAAAGAATGGCAAAAATAGACTCCTAATGCCAAACACTCAAATGAGAGACTCGGGTATGTCATATACTAATATTAAAAATGATAGCAGAGAGAGAACAAAAACTAAACACATGGAAACCAAGATTTTGTTCAAAAGACCAGGCAGTTTCGAATGACAAACAAATAAATTATTAGGAAAAGAAATATAATGATTAACAAAAAGGTAAGGATTAGGTTAAAAAAAAGATGGAAAATATTCTTCTTAGAGTATCTCAAGAATGGAAGAAAAAGTATCCCATGTACTCAACTCTACTAAACCAATATATAATCACCCACACTTCCATATGAAAGCTATAACCCAACCTCGGCCCCAGTTTAAGGGGGAAGAGGAGGGGAGGGGAGTAGGA
>CAUYTI010047575.1:0-26398 GCA_963575145.1 Galago senegalensis
GGTACAGTGTGGTGTTTTCATATACAATTTGAAATATTTTCATCAAACTGGTTAACATAACCTTCATGTCATTTTCTTAGTTGTTGTGTTAGAACGTTCATATTCTACTCTTAGAAAGATTCACTTGTACCCTTGTAAGATAAACCACCCTCCAATCCCCCTTCCTCCACCCATTCCCTCCTCCTCTCTCCTTCCCCCCTCCCTGTAATCTTAGGCTGCTATTAGGTTATAGCTTTCATGAAAGCTATAAATTAATTTCATAATAGGGCTGTGTACATTGGATACTTTTTCTTCCATTCCTGTGATACTTCACTAAGAAGAACATTTTCCAGTTCCATCCATGTGAACATGAAGGACATAAAGTCTCCCTCTTTCTTTATGGCTGTGTAGTATTCCATGGTATACATATACTACAGTTTCAGTGATAACTGCAGGCATATAAAAACATGTATGCATATATTCCCTTTTAAAAACATGAACTTAGCATATGCAACTGACTGGTACCTCCATTTTTATACTTAATAGACTCCTTCAGAGCTCTGGTACTATAACTTCATATAAAGGGAGTAGCATAGTGTTATACTCTTTTGTAAACCTTTTTTCACTAAGCATCATATTTCTGAGATTTATCCATGGTGTTTCAGGCATCTGAAGTTTGGTCCTTTTCATTGCTGAGTATTATTGCAATGTGTGAATAAATGACAAAGTGATTTTCTTAAAAACATTTTTTTTTAAATGAAATTCTATAAAGAAGAGGCCAGGAGCAAAGGTGGGGAACCTGTGACCTTGAGGAAATTTGTGGCCTTCCTGGTCTTTAAGTGCAGCCTTTTGACTGAATCCAAATTTTGTATAACAAATTCTATTATTAAAAGAGGTGCAGCAGAGAAAGATAAAGCTTTTCTTGCCCCTTTGGTGCTTAAAAAGAATGATCTTGAAATCAGAAGGCCACAGGTTCCCCACCCCTGGTACCCTATCACCAGCTTCTCTGCTCCCTGGTCACGCACCTGCAGCTCAGTGGCTGGGAAGCCATGTGTAAGACGGAAGATTCCCAGCAGCCACGTGATCCCCTCCACCGCCCAGCCAGGCAGCCCACACACAACTGCCATGCAAAGTTTTTCAATTCACAGGAGAAAAGCTTCTCCATTTTTGAAATTTTCTTTTTCCTTATGCCTGTAGCATGATTATCTTCTTTTTACCACGTTTTAATTTTTCTCTTAATGTACGGCCCTATTTCTTTAACTTTTATAGTAAAATGTACTACCATTTTTTAAACAAACCAAGGTTTTATTCTCATTAAATATAATTATTTTTTTTAAGGGACCAAGTCTTGCTTTATCACCCAGGTTACTCCTGGGCTCAAGCAAGCCTCCTGCCTCAGCCTTCTAACAACCTGGCACTACAGGCACATGCTGCCACACCTAGCTAATTTTTAAAGTTTTTTTATAGATATGGAGTCTTGCTATGTTGCTCAGGTTGGTTTCCAACTCCTGGCCTCACAATCCCCCCATTTCAGTGTCCCAGAGTGCTAAGATTGCTGAGGTGAGCCACTATACCCCTAGCCATAGTGACATTTTATTTTATTTTATTATTTATTTTTAGGCAGAGTGTTACTCTGTTCTCCAGGTTAGACTGCTGTGGCATCATTGTAGCTCACAGCATCATCGTAGTTCACAGCAACCTCAAACCCTTGGACTCAAGTTATCCTCTTACCTCAGTCTCCCAAGTAGCTGGGACTATACGTGCCACCACAAGGCCCAGCTATTATTCTTGCTCAGGCTGTTTTCAGATTCCTGAGCTTAAGCAATCCACCTCCCTCAGCCTCCCAGCGTGGTAGGATTGTAGCCATGAGCCACTGTGCCTGACACCCTTTGTTAGTATTGAGTCCCTGAAACACTGAGTCTCTTTCCACAATATCTCCTTTGGCAAGCACAAGCCAGAGTAATTGCACTAGATAGGAATTCAAAGACTCTAGTGTCTGTGTTCTGTTTTCTGCCCCTTAGCACATAACTTTACTCTGTAGAGTCTGGGTTTTATGATCTACAAAATGATCTCTATTCTAGTCTTGAGGAGTTACTTGTGTGAAACAGTGCATGTGAAATTATTCATCGATTGAATTATTTGATCAGGATTTATGAGATGCTTCTCCGTGCGGATATTCTTCCATATGCCAGAGGAACAGCATAAAAGAAGACTCAGGCCTTATTCCTCCCAGGTTTCACTGCAACACACTTGAAACTATTCAGTGCTATCGGAAGGGAAGTGTCAGAAAAAGCTGTCTAACTTGATTATGTATTATTGATGTGTGTATTTATGCAGTCCACCTAATTAAGTAGTTATCTCCATGGTGATAAGAAGCATGCCTATTTCTGTTGTGTCTTCTGCAAAATATATATAGCAAGGTATCCAGATGAATAAAAAGTGAATTTAAGAAAAAAATTACGAAAAGTCTAAGAGTGATGTTCAGAAGTCAGGAAGACATATAGCCAGCCACAGAGTAAGTTAAGTTTCAGAAACTCTGTACTTTTTCTGAAAAGTCCTGTCATTTAGTTATTTATTGTCACAGAAGGACTAGAAATTAAAGTCCTCATCAGTGCATCTAATGAAGAAATTTCTATGTGGCAGCTGTGTGAGAAAGTAAAATTAGCGGTGACATAAAGGTGAATCATCTTTCTGATTTCTGTTCTTCTCAGGAAAACTATCTCTTGAATTCCCAAATTCTTCCAGTAGGAATATGTGGATTCTGGTCGTGATTTGGTTCCTTGATTTCATGATGCTGCGTTCCTGTACCTTTTCTGATACGAGGGAGCTCAGTGCTTTAGCCTAGTTAATGTCAGGATTGCTGAGAGGGCTGCCATTACCTGAGTCATTCATTTAAAAATGGGATGATGATTTTTTTCCCCTTGTGATATGCGTCATTCTGAACGGAAAAAAAAATGTGTAGCAAATATATTGATCCCTTCAGGTAGTTCTGACAGACACTGAACATTGGAGGCTATTTTTCTTCTACATCTGTGCATGTGGCCAGCACCGATGACTGTACTGTGGTTAACATTTTAGATTAGTTACAACGAGGTATAAAGTGATTGTGTCTCTCTCCTCCCACCCTTGACATTGCTGTCCCGATGAACGTAGTCAGTCAGGCTTGCCGTAGGGATTTTAGAAGGGTGAGGGAAGTGAGATGTTGGATGGGGTTTTCAGTCATAATATCAGACCTCTTGCTGATTAAAAGGTGTCTTGAAACTTGACTTTACATTTATATTTTTATCCACAAATTGGTATTTAAAATAATTTCTTCACCCTGTGTTCAGGAAATGTACATTCTCTTTCGGAGGGACTGGCATGAAAAGAATTGATGGACAATTTAAAATTAGATTATTGATCCCTAAATGAAACAGTTTAGAAAGATTATTAATAGCCAGGGTTCTGCAGAGAAAAAGAAGCAATAGAATAGATGTGTGTGTTTGTGTATGTGTCTATGTGTATCAGGGGAGAGAGGGAGAGAGAGAGGGAAAGAGGGATTTCAGGAAATTAGCGCACATGCTGATGGGGACTGTCAGGTCTGAAATCCACAGGGCCGTACGTGGCAGGCTAACAGGTGAAGAGGACTCAGTGTTGCAGTTTTGAGTCCAAAGGCAGTTTGGAGGCAAAACTTCTTTCTCATCTCAGGACTCCAGTCTTTTCTCCTACGGCCTTCACCTGATTAGGTGAGGCAACTCTCACTGTAGAGAGTAATTAAATCTACTTTACTCAAAGTCTCCTGATTTAAAAGTCAATCACATCTGAAAAAGTACCTTCACAGAAATTGCTTACTGGCATCTGACCAGCCCAGCCAAAATGACACATTCAATTAACCATCATCATGGAGTCATATTGAAAATGAATTCTACTGTGGGATTCATATTGCCTTGGGGAAAATAAATGGTACAATAAGTAATATTATTTAAGTAATACTTATTTAATACTTTCAAGTGGTAAGTTTTACCATTTGAAATACTAATATGAGCACCTATGGGAAAATAGGGAATAAGGTGTGGAAGCTTATATCTAGATTTAGATCTTGAAGGCTTACATTTTCTTAGTTTTTATACTCACAAAGTGTGGAGAATTTTGTAATTAAAAATGTCATTATATCAATGATATTAATTATTAGCTACTATATCAGGTGATCCAGACTTCTTATTTCATTTGCTCAAATCTAGAGCAGACACTAATATTATCTCTACTATAAAGATGAGAGAATTGGTACTCAAAACAGGCTGAGACTTGTGCAAGGGGACAGAGGTAGTAGAAAGGAGAACCATGATAATTACAGCACATGTTATAGCACATGGGATTTTCTGCTCCCATCACAGTGTGAAGCAGACCCAAGTGGAAGGCTCTATAGTTTTTGTCTTTACGCGTACCATTGGGATGGATCCAGAGTACCTTATGGCCATTTTTTATGAAGAAAATTCTCTTACCTCAAATTACCCCTAATACCTTCTAAAAACTATGATTTTTTTTTCTTTCTTAATATTTGCCAGAGGGCCAGGCATGGTGGTTCACGCCTGTAATCCCAGCACTTGGGAGGCCCAAGCAGGTGGATTGCCAGGTTTGAGACCAGCCTGAGCAAGAGCCAGACCCCATCTCTAAAAATATAGCCAGGCTTTGTGTCAGGTGCCTGTAGTCCCAGCTACTTGGGAGGCTGAGACAAGAGATTTGCTTAAGCCTAAGAGTTTGAGGTTGCTGTGAGCTGTGACACCATGGCACTCTACCAAGGGTAATATAGTGAAACTCTGTCTTCCAGAAAAAAATAATAATTTGCCAGAAATTGTTTTTGTGGTTAATATTTTTTAAGAGGATTCTATGGTTATTAGGTACAGCTATTGACTACAGCTAAACAATGTGTATTCTAAATGAAATATTTTAGAACTATGTCAGATTATTTTCTGTTTGACCTTTAACACAGTAGAAAAAAGTTTATAAGCTTAATAAAAAATCTTGACTCCAGAGGTGTTGTACCACCCTGAGGGAGGATGCTGGGAGAAGGAATCTTGGAAGACACAATGACAAGGCTGAGCCTGCTGTCCCGCCTTCCTGACCGCCTCCCACTCCTTGAGTTGCGCTCTGGGCTACAATCACTCTGATGTCCGTTCTGTTTTCTGAGCAACATTACGGTTGTATTTCTAACATCCGACATTGTATCTGATGCACAGTGCTTAACAGATAATTTATAAAGGAAGGAAGACAGGAAATGGCTAGAAAAGAATATTCTCTAGAACTACTTTTCAGCTCCGTATCTACTATTCTTCAATTCGTTTACCTCCATGATGCCTTTCTCCTTGTATAATTGGCAACCAAGAAGCTGAGGGGTGAAGGGAAATTTATCAGGGTTGATGCAGATGATTATCATTCATTTGTATTTATTCTTTTTCCTTCACCTCTCAATATGGGCTTGTCACACATAAAGCTCAAGATTGCACATTGAGTCTAAGCATGTGCTGAGCCATAGTGAAAAATAGTAATCATCTTTGAACTGTCTTCTTTTAATTCAGAAGGAAATGCTGACTTGCCTTCTCTAACAGACACCTTTAAACACTTGGTTGACATTACAGTGTCGGAGAAGTTCTGCAGAGTAACTGCTCTTTAAAAAATTCTCCCCAGGAGTGCTCCCTTGCTATAGGGAGGTACTTGTCTAAGTCTGGGAAATGTGATTGGGCCCAGTGGATTATGCCTGTAATCCTAGCACTCTGGAAGGTTAGGTGGATTGCTTGAGCTCAGGAGACTAGCTTGAGCAAGAGCTAGACCCCCATCTCTAAAAAAGAAAAACAAAATTGTGAAACCATTTTTAAGAACGGGAAAGGACAGAAATTGCCTCTGCCATTATTATTTTAACAGTTTGTCTGATCTCCTGTTATAAAGGTGACTGCACTGAAGGCATTCAGCTTGGGTTTCATAGTAGTAACTGGAAGAACCAGTCATCATGACATACATTTCAGAGCAAATAAAATTGGGTGAACAGATTACAACCCCTTATTAATTTGATCAGTTCTCTTTTAAATTTGGTCATATTTACTGTCAGTGTTCTTAATATAAATATCAAGAATAAATTATTTTTCAGGTTAAGAAATTAATCTATTCTAGAATGTGTATTTAAATTGCTCCCCCAAATTTAAATAGAGATGTAAGTGCAAAACCCAATTCAATGAGCTTACACTATTCTGAGAAGCACCCAACAAACTTAAAATTTTACACCAATTCATTATGAGAGAAAATTATTTCAGGCCTTTGATGCACAGAATATATTACTTTCTAACATTCATTCTAATTCAGCGAGAATCTACACAATTAGTGGAAAAGATATACTTTATTTGCTTTCATAAAGAAGTTGGTTTGCCTACAGGTTGCAGTTTTATTTTGTTAATTAATTTACTTGTCTTCTCTGTTCCAAATACAGGGAAAGGACTTCAAGGGCTACCTCCTTTCCCTACCGCTAGAACAAATGGCTCTGTTGTAAGTGCAGAACTACTAATGATAAGTCCTAGTTCCTACTCTAAGGGCCTGTAGACAGTGAGGGGTGATAGGTGATGACAGAGTAGACAGGAAAGGCGCATTTGCGTTTGGGTAAGTAGGAGTGATTAGTGAAAAGGTTCCGTACTGAGGCAGAGGGTCTGGTGTGGCACCTTAATCCTACCTGAAGGGAGACTGACAACTGTCAGAGAGACTTGCTATGATGCAGGGCCAGTGTGGCAAGCCAAATGGACAGAGCCAGCTGCAAATTTTACCCATCAAAATGGAATATTCCCTGACATTCCTAATAGGCTAATTGGAAGCTAGAGAAATATTGAATTTGCTATCCCACTATTTCCTTTAATTCTGATTTACATAAGCATTGAGAAATCTTCTGAACAAACAAAGTTTAAAAGGACCAATGCATGTTTTTTTTCCTCTTAGCCAAAATTGCCACTGTGATGAGGCATTTGGATAATGGGAAGAGTCATTATACTAAGGAACTTAAGGATAAGTTTAATTTTTTTTTAATTTATTTTTTAAAAGTATACTTAGGTAATCCCAGCTACTTGGGAGGCTGAGATGGAAGGATGGTTAAAACCCAAGGGTTTGAGTCCATTAGTCCAGTCTGGAAACATGCTCAGACCCTGTCTCTTAAAAAAGAAAAATAAAAGTACTTAAATTCCAGTCTTTGAATTCTAGTAATTTAATTTTGCCTTCTTTCCTTACTAAGCTTTGGAAAAAATAATATGCTGTTACTTTCTCCTTTTAATGGTGAATAATATAACTTGGATTTTTTAAATTTTTAACTGTTACATGAGAAATAATCACTCCTAGAATCTTTTTTTTTTTTTTTTGAGACAGTCTCACTTTGTCAACTTTGGTAGTGCTGTGGCATCATAGCTCACAGCAACCTCAAACTCTTGGGCTCAAGCGATTCCCTTGCCTTAGCCTCCCGAGTAACTGGGACTACAGGCACCCTACCATGATGCCTGGCTATTTTTAGAGTCAGGGGTCTCACTTTAGCTCAGGCTGGTCTAGAACCTGTGAGCTCAGGCAATCCACCTGCCTCAGACTTCCTACTGCTGGGATTACAGGCGCGAGCCACCATGCCCAGCCACTCCTAGAATCTTCTAATCACTTGAATCACTTAATATTATACACATAATAAGCATTGTGATAATTTATAGGCACTGAGAAATACACTTTAATAGGGAGTGGGTAGACATAAATGAATACATATATATTTTTATATTATTACTCTGGTATATTATCATTAATGTTGCTTCATTATAAAGTCATTTTCCTAAGAGTAAATTACAGTTATGGAGAAACACTCAAGTTTGAGAAATAATCACATGCTCTTTTTCATCATTTGTGGTAATGAAATTTACAAGCTTTTCAGTATTCACACTGGAAAGGAACTATTGAAATAAATAGTACAACAGCAAATGTTTATAAGAGAAACAAGAGTAGTGTCAAGAACAAATACATAAGACTGCTTTTCCTGGGAGTCTAACCACACTTATCCTTCACTTAGCTGATATATTTGTTGAATAAAAAATTAAACATTTAAATACATTAGTTATTATGAAATGTATGAAAAGATAAACATTATTTTTTCAATTTGGGGTCTCTCCTCATAACCAACAATAATTAGTTACTTTAATTTTGAATTAATTTCATCAGATTTTTTGACTGTTATTAACACACGTAAGAGCCATTATAATTATTCATGAACATTTGTGGCCTGTGCACATGAGTGAATTTTTCACGCTAACTAACCGGCACATCATAATGGCTCCCCCCGTGATCTGGATCAGGTCTCCTCTCACCTCCACAGGGATCTGTTCCATCAGTTTGAATAATTTTTTTTCTGCCATTTAAGGAACTTTTGCATGTCCTTCAAAATTTATTTAAAGTGTCATTTCTTCTAATCAGATTTAAACAACTTTGTCCTGCTATATTCCCTTCGCACCACTGGGAATACTTCTTTCCACATAATGGAAAAATATCTCACCAAGATCAAGGACTGATTGGATAACTCTAACCAAATTTTTGCTTTTTGAAGGAAGAAACCATAACTAAGCTAATGTTTACAAAATACTAATTAGGAACCTACCATGGTCACCCACACTGTCTCATGCGATCATCACGACCTTAGTGATTGGGAAGGATCGTGCTACCCTTGCTTCAGGCTTGATAAACACTGCGGACAATATTAGTAATCATCATAATAATGTCCTTGGTGAGCCTGAGAGCATATGGGCTAAAAAATCCCAAAATAAAGTACTGTGTCAAAGGCAACTCCTGTTAAGCTTCATAAGGAAGTATATTTTTGCAAAATTTTTTGAAGTTTTTTTGTGGTCATCAGGAAGTACTTCAGTCCATGATGCTCTCAAAATGGCACACTAATTTTTCTTCAAAATGTGCTTACCATTTCCATTAAAATATGAAAATTTACATTTTCACACTAAGAGCTGGCTCATATAAAGACAGGACCTAAAGTGCTATCCTTTCATTTTTCCCTTTTGGTGGTTTTCCTGGACATCTGCCTTTATGAGAAGATAGCTGAGAATTTTGGCTTTTGAAATACACCTGAGTCCAATTAAGCAGGCTGGAAATACCGGGAGCATTAAGAGTAAGAAAAACCAGCCAGAAAATGACAAGAGATGCTGTTGTTAAATGAAGGGTAAATGGGTATTTTATGGAGGTGATACATTTTTAATTTGCCAAGTGGCTTTAAATTGCTTGGCTGTGTTCTCTGGCTGAAAATGATGCACCGGGTATTAAATAAGTGAGCCACTCTCTCAAGTGAAGATGGTAAGTGAGGAAAGTTGGGGATCTGAACCATGTTACCCGTGGTTCAGCAACATGGAACCAACAGCCAAGGGTCTGGGTGTCGAGGTTTTGTATAATTTTCATCTTTTCAATAAATATTTTCTTTTAAAAATGTTGAAAGCTGGGCAGTGCCTGTGGCTCAAAGGAGTAGGGCACTGGCCCCATATGCCAGAGGTGGTGGGTTCAAACCCAGCCCCGGCCAAAAAAAAAAAAAATGTTGAAAGCTCTTTGATTCTGTAATTATTAAGTTTTACATATATTCAAACACATAATTTGCATTTCTCTTTTAGAGGTCTATAAATTCTCGGTGTCAAAAGAACACACTTTGAAATTAAGAACAATCTCAGAAACTGCTTCTTTTCTTGGTAATCCATGGGCTGTCTCTTAAAAACATTCAGCATTTTAAAGTAAGATGCTTTTGGATAACTTGATTATATAAGTGAGGAAATGGTGAAAAGCCATTAGCTGGCTTCACACTTCTTTGAGGTTGTGATGGAATTTTATTAGACTGAACAAGCTCACCTACCATGCCTATCTACGTATCATCTTGTGCATGAAATAAGGGGGCCAGAGGGGAAGAAAAAGAGGAAGAAAAAGAGGAACGACTTCATCTATAGGATGTATAGGAGAGGACTTCAAGGGTGAGAATCCTGATTCAGCTCATAAAACTCTATTTCCAGGCTGATTTTTCAAATTTATTATATTTTTTAAAGATTTTTTTTTGTGTATATTGAGGTTTACAATATAATATTATCGGATCAATATAGATGGTACAATCATTATTATGTAAAGCGGATTAATATATCAAACATTTGTAACAGGAGCAGCCAATACCTTATTTAGCAGAAATCCCAAATGAAAGATAATTTTTTTTTGCAGTTTTTGGCCAGGGCTAGGTTTGAACCCACCACCTCTGGCATATTGAACAGGCACCCTACTCCTTCGAGCCACAGGTGCTGCCCGATAATTTTACTGACTTAACCCACATGTTGTACATTCTGCCTCCAAACTTGTAATTCCTATGTATCTGCTCCATTTCATCCTTTAACCTGTACTTTTCTTCCATGCCTCCCACCCCATGGTGTCCACTGTTTCATTCTCTACCTCTGTATACTTGAGTTATTTGTAAAATATATATAACACAAAATATGTGCTAATCATGTATTAATATTATTTGTAAGGCTTTCAATCAATCGTAGGCTATTGGTAGTTAAGTTTCAGAGGAGTCAAAAGTTACACACATATTTTCAGCTGCATATGGAATTGGTGCCCCTAACCCCTGCATTATTCAAAAATAACTATATTTTACATATAAATTATACACATTTTATAATTTTTTTATAATTCTATACATAAAATACATTAGGTAGATAGATAGATAGATAGATAGATAGATAGATGTATACACACACACACATTCCACATATAAGTGAGATGATGTAATGTTTTATCTCTATCTGGCTTATTTCCCTTAGCATAATGTCCTCTAGGTCCATCCGTGATGTGGCAAATGGCAAGACCTCCTTTTTAAGGCTAAATAAAATTTCGTTCGGTGTGTATACACACGCATGCACACACCATACATTTTACCTACTCATTCATCAGTGGACATTTAGACTATTTCCATATCTTGGCTACTATGAAAAATGCTTCAATGAGGTGAAGATTTTACCTCTTTTGGTCTTGAGCCCAGAAGGATTGCTGGGTCAGATGGTTGTTGTACTTTTAATTTCCCTAGGAACTTCTATAGTATTTTCCATAATAACTGCAGCCATCTATGTCCCCAACAACAATGTATTAGGGTTTCCTTTTCTCCACATTCTCACCAACATTTATTATCGTTTGTCTTTTTCATAGAAACTGACCTCACAGGTGTGAGATGATTAGTATCTCATAGTGGATTTAATTTGCATTTACCTTTGATAGTGATGTTGAGCACTTTTTCATATCTTATGCCTTCTTTGGAAGGTCTGTTCAGATTCTTTGACCATTTTTAAAATTGAGTTATTTGTTTTTCTGCTATTGAATTGTAGGAATTAATAACGTTTGAATATAATTCCTTATCAGTTATGTGATTTGCAAATATTTTTGCCAGTTTATAAATTGCCTTTTAATTTTGATGATTGTTTTATTTGCTGTGCAGAAGGATTATAGTTTGAGGTAGTCCATTTATTTATTTTCGCTTTCATAGCTTGAGCTTTTGATAGTATTCAAAATACCATTACCATTGCCAACATCAAGGAGACTTCTCATATGTTCTCTCCTATGAATTTGATGGTTCCCTGTCTTATATTTAGTTCTATTATCAAGTCTGAGTTTATTTTTGTTTATTTTGTGAGATAAGGATCCAATTATATTCTTTTGCAAATATAGTTTATCCCAGAACTGTTTATTAAAGAGAATATCCTTTCCTCATTGGGTCATCTTGGTGCTGTTGTCAGAAATTGGTTGACAGTGTATGTTTGAATTTATTTGTAGTTTGTTTATTCTGCTCCATTGGTCTGTGAGTCTTTCTTATGTCAGTACCATACTTTTGATTACTATGGCTTAGTAGTATAATTTGGAATCAGAAAATGTAATGCCTTGAATTTTGTTTTTCTTTCTCATTATTGCTTTAGCTCTTCAGGGTGGTGGTTCCATGTGGAATCAAGGATAATTTTTCTGTTTCTATTGAGAATGCCATTGGAGTTTTGATGACAATTGCATTAAATCTGTATCTTGCTGTGGGTAGTGTGGACCTTTTAACAATATTAATTCTTCTTATCTATGAACAAAGGATATCTTTGTCTTTCTATTACTTTCATCAATGTTTTATAGTTTTCAGTGTAAAAATGTTTCACATTCTTTGTTAAAGTTATTCCTTGGTATTTTTTTGATGAAATCATAAATTGGGTTTTTTTAAAAATTTCTTTTTCAAGTAGATCATTGTTTATGCATACTGATTGTCGTGTGTTGATCCTGATAAACTTTACTGCATCCTTTATTAGTTCCAACAGTGTGTGTGTGTGTGTGTGTAATCATTGGGTTACATAATCCTATGTAGATAAAGGATTATGTTATCTGCAAATAGAAGAATTTTACTTCTGTGCTGACTTGCATGTTTTCCATTTCTTTTTCTTGTCTGATTGATCTTGCTAGTAGTTCTAGCACTATGCTGAACAGAAGTGGTGAGGACGGGTATTTCTGACTCATACCAGATTTAGTGGAAAAGCTTTCAGTTGTTCTTTATTGATGATTATGTTAACGATGGGATTTTCAGAATGGCCTTTATTATCTTGGGGCATTTTTTTTATCTATACCTAAACTGTTAAGAGTTTTTGTCAAGAAAGGATGCCAAACTTCATCAGATACAAATTCTTTTTAAAACCCTAATATTTTTTGGATGACTTGGTTATATATGTAAGGAAATCATAAAAAGCCTTTAATTAGCTTCAATTTCATTTAGAGTGTGGTGGAATTTTATTAGACTGAACAAGCTCACTCAACATGGCTCTATATTTATTATCTTATGCATCAAATAAGGGTGCCCGAGGAAAAGGCATGAAGAAACAAAAGTAGCAATTCAAAGGCAAGAATACTGATTACGCTGATAGAATTTTATCCCCAGGTTGATTTTTGATAGGCATAACATTACTTGAATTTCTTATCCCAAGTTCTGGTGAGAGTGTGTCTTGTTAAAAGCTGGGGCTGTCAGTCTCTGTAATCTTTTTAAAATTCATTTTGAAAATTCTTTGAAAATGAGTCGCTGTGTCATTTGCTGAGAATATTCAGCTCTGTGCTTTCATATTACATTCAAGCTAACATGGAGGGAAAAGAGGCACCGGAATGTAGTTTTACTTCTCTGCTATTTCACTCCCCACAGTCCACCACGGCTGTGGGGACTCACTGGATACTTACCGTATTGGAATAGGATGGGCAAGTGAATGGAAGGAATTGAGAGGGAGGACCTCTCCAGGTTAATCAACAATCTCAAAAGATGAGGAAAGAAGCAAGTCGTACTCAAATCCAACTCACACATCTTCCATGCCAGCCAATGTGTTAATCCGAACTTCAGTGCCTATCAGCTCACGTACAGTTTGGGTTTTAGTTCTATAAAGGGTTCTTTAATATGTAGCCTACATTTGTCAGACACCACCTGCTTAATGGAGTAAAAATAAAAAATACAGATATCTTAGCTCAAGCTGCCATAACAAGATACCATGGACTGAATGGCTTAAACAATAGAAATTTATTTTCTCACTTACTGTTTAGAATTCCAAGATACAGGGTTTCAGCATGGTCCAGTTCTAGTGAGGGTTCTCTTCCTATCCTGCAGAAGGCTATCTGCTTGGGGGGGGCAGTCTAAGGACACTAATCTTATCAGACCAGGGCCCTCCTTTATGATCTTATTTCATCTTAATTATCTCCATAATTAAGGAGGTAATAATTATTGGCCACAATTTTGGCCCTGTTTCCAAAAATATAGTCACTCTGAGGATACATGCTTCTACATATGACATAACCATTCAGAAAATAAAAGCAATATTCTGTCCATAACATAAGCCTAGACTAGAAAAACTGGTAGATTCTGTCTGTCTTATTCACAGAATTCTTGGAATATCTGACATGTGCTCTTCTTTTGGTTATTTCCTGCCTTCTACACACTGCCTTGATGTTGATGAATCTGAAGCCAAGGTTTTCCCTTCTGTTCTCTAGTTAGGGGGTCAGGGAGAAATGGAATTGGGAAGGGTCATATTTACCCCACTGTTATTTTCTTGATAAAGTAAAAGAAATTTTACATAAAGAATAAGGCTATCCATCACATATATTATTTTATTTATTTATTTATTTTTAGAGACATAGTCTTACTTTGTCACCCTTGGTAGAGTGCTGTGGTGTCACATCTCACATCAACCTCCAACTCTTGGGCTTTAGCGATTCTCTTGCCTCAGCCTCTTGAGTAGCTGGGACTACAGATGCCTGCCACAACACCCAGCTATTTTTTTGTTGCAGTTTGGCTGGAGCCGGATTCGCATCTGCCGCCCTGGGGCTGGCGTCCTACTCACTGAGCCACAGGTGCCACCTCATCACATATATTACTAACATTTCATTTTATTTTACAGAAGCAGTATGTTAGCGTTATCTGTGTGTGAGGTTAATAACTTGTAGATAATAGAAATTAGTGGAGTTATGAATCAAACCCATGTTCACATGTATTTAAAGTTTGGTTGTTCTCACCATCAACAGAGGTTCTGTTTGTTACTACCAAGTTAAAGCGTCATTGAAACACTATTCACTTACATCTCCATAATGGCACACACCTGAAATAATTATTTGCACATGTATTTTTTAACTTGTACAACTCACCTATTTCAGGGATTAAATTATGAACGTTGTATAAATAATTTATTCATATAGTCTCTGAATATGGATAAAATTTATCTGGACTTCTCTTTATTCCTTGGGTTTGAATGATTATTTAATAACAATGTCTTCATATATTCATAAAATTATTTTATTATCTTTTTAATATATGCACTGTGTGTAGTTATGCCATTTTGTCATTCCTGATATTGGTAATTTATGTCTTCCATTTTTTCTGAACAATCTTGGTAGATGTCTGCCTATATCTTCAAAGTACCAGCTGTTAATTCATGAATTTTCTTGAGTTTTAAAATTTATTTTCTATTTCATTGTTTTTCCTTTACTTTTATTATATCCTTATTCTGCTTACTTTATGTTTATGTTGTGTTCATTTTTCTTATTTTTTTTTAAGGAGGAAGCTGAAGTGTTTGATTTGAGATCTTTTTTCTCCATTTTCTAATTTAGGTGTTGGTGCTATAAAATTTTTGCTAAAATCTGCTTCAACAGGATTCTCCCAAATTGTTATATTTTGTTTTCTTTTTCTTTCAGTTGAATATATATGTTCTAATTTTCCTTTGGACTTTTTCTTTAACTCATGAATCATCTTTTATTTAGTTTCTAAATGCTTGTAATTTCCAGAAATCTTGGTATTATTGATTTTTAATTTATTTTATCATAGTCTGAGATTATACTTTGCATTATGATTAATCTTTTATTTTAAGAATTATTTTGTAATCCAGAATATGGACTATCTTGGTAAATGTTCCATGTTCTCTTGAAAAAAAAATATTTTATTTTGATATTATTTAGTGGAATATCCTATCAATGTCAATTCATGGAAGTTGGTTGATAACGTTGTTTAAGTATCCATTAACTTTCTGATTATTTGTTCTATCACGTATTCAAAGAAACTATTAAAATAATCCAACTGTAATTCTTAATTTGTCTGTTTATCCTTGCAATTATATAAGTTTTGTTCTATGCATTTTGAAACTTTCACTTTATCTCTTCTTTTATAATTTTATTTTCTCATTCTTTTTGACATTTTTTTGTTGATTATTATCTTTTCTTTCTAGTGCTTTCCTCTAATAGTTTGAAAACTATATACCATACTACTATCCTTTCAGCATCACTAGAAACTATTGATATGGAAACGTTTCATCCAAATATTATTCAGGATCTATAGGATTTCAACATTCCTTCTAAATACTTCAGGAAAATTCTAATCATTTTGTCTCCAATTAGTTTGTTACCTCACTTGTATACTACTTTGCTTTTGTGTTTTACTTTAAAATTAGTTTTCAATTCCTATAAAATTATTATGATTTTTTAAAAAAACCTTTTCTCAAGTATCACCATCTATGTCACCGTTGGCTTGCTTTTTATTTCTTCCTGCGTCTGGGATCTTCTATGTAGTGTCATTTCATTCTTCGCCTGCAGGGCATTCTATACAAATTTGATTGAGCAATGCTGCTGATGGCAAAAATCTCTCTCTTTTTCTGAAATGTTCTTAATTTATCCATATTCCTGTATGATATAGTCACTGAATATACAAGGCCAGACAATTACGTTTGCAAACTCATCCTATAAAAAGGGCCACATACCCCATTGATGAGTATTATGACAGTCACCTTCGAAGCACTCCCTTTGGGAAGCTAAGCACCGATGCCAGTGCGTCATCCATGTTTCAAAGCAATTTTAGAACTCTTTTTCTGGAATGGCCATCAGAGCCATGTCATTGTATGATGACTGATAATTAAATTCATGAACTGATCCTGGAAAAATTGCTTTAAAGGGTGGTACTAGGCGCTGGTGTGGACGCATAGCTTCCAAGGGGACTACTTTGAAGGTGACTGCAGTGTTGCTTGGCAATGAAGGATGTAGCACTTTTTCTAGGATGAGTTCACGAACTTAATTGCCAGACCCTGTAGGACTGTAAGCTGATTTTTATTGCAGCATATAGAAGATAGTCTTCCACCATTTCCTGGCCTCTACTCTTGCTCTTCAGAAGTTAGCGGTCAAACAAACTGTTGCTCCTTTAAAGATGATGATATTCTCCTGTCTAGATGTCTTGGAATTATATTCCTTTACTGTATGTTGTGCTCTTTCTTCATAACTTTCCGAATATAGTTTTCTTCTTATTTAGCCTTATTTAAATTTCCTAGGCTTTTGTATTGGATGGTTTGGTCTTTCATCTGTTTTGGAAAACTGTCAGATGTAATCTCTTTAAACCTTTTAGCTCTGTTGTATTGTCTTAGTTTCTTCTGGAACCCCAGTTTTCTACTGTTCTGGATATATATATATATATATATTTTTTTTTTTTTCTGCAGTTTTTGGCTGTGGCTGGGTATAAACCCGCCACCTCCGGTATATGGGGCTGGCACCCTATTCCTCTGAGCCACAGGCACCACCCTGTTCTGGATATATTTTGTTTGAGTCTTCCTCATCTCCTCTTTCCATAAAAAAGGTGCAAGTAGCAGTTTCAAGGTGGGGGGAGGAGAATGACTTTGACTATTTATTGCCTTTGCTCCCTCCTTGACAGGCTGATGGGTCAGTTCCCAAAGGAACTGACAGGCTGATGGGTCGGTTCCCAAAGGAACTCCTGCTCCTGTCGGGCAGTCCTGCCCACACGGCTGCCCTGTCTGGGTTCTGTCACACTCCTCTTCCTGTCCTTTCCAGGCCTGGGTGGACGTGCTCCCCACAGTAACTAACCCTGGGATACTAGGATACATCTTGTTGTCTCCTTTCACTATGACCAAAAATGTATATATGACCATTCTTAACCTCTTTACAAACTAGCTCAGTTTGACTGCATGTGTTTCCGGATGAGACTCAGCCTCATAAGGGTATCTAGAAAGCAGACAGATTCTCACTGCATCCTCCAAGACACTCAACCTGCCTTTCCTGCTTGGCGCCTTCATGTCCATCTGTGTTACATTCTGTACCATTTCTTTCAGTTCAGAATGGCTTTCTATAGTTTTTCTAAAGACAGGTTTTACATTAAAAATGTAAATTCTATTTAGTTCTTTATCAGATCTGGTTGGTAATTGATTATTGTCTGTGTTTTTTATTTCTATTTTGCCTCATTTTCTCTTTATTTTTTTAAAATTTTTTTATTAGATCATAATTGTGTACATTAATTCTATCATAAGATACAATGTGTTGCTTCCATATACAGTTTGAAAAACTCTCATCCACTAGCTAACATAGCCATTGTGTCTCATGGTACTGGCACAAAAACAGAGAGGTAGATGTATGGAACAGAATAGAGAACCAAGGGCTGAACCCAGCTACTTACCGCTATATGATCTTTGACAAGCAAATTAAAAACTTTGAATGGGGAAAAGATTCCCTATTCAACAAATGGTGCTGGACAAACTGGCTGGTGACCTATAGAAGACTGAAACTGGACCCACACCTGTCACCACTAACTAAGATAGATTCTCCCTGGATTAAAGACTTAAATTTAAGACATGAAACTATAAAAACATTAGAAGAAAGTGTAGGGAAAACTCTTGAAGAAATAGGCCTGGGCAAAAATTTTATGAGGAGGACCCCCCTGGGCAATTGAAGCAACATCAAAAATGTACTACTCATTTTCTCTTTAAACATACCAAGCATACTTTGTTTATAACTGTCTCATAATCCCAATATCTGAAGTCGTCATAGGTCTGATCTGCTAATAGTTGTTTTTGTTGGCTCTTTTTACTTTTCATTTCTCTTTGTGTTCTGTGTCTTTTTTAAACATGAGATCATATTTTCTGGAGTTTCATTTTCTGATTGCTGAGATGAACCTGGCATCCTCCAAAGGCTGTGTTTTCCTCTGTCAGGTCCCTGAGTGAATTTTGTGTCGAGGACCACTGGAAATAAAAACTCACCATTGGAATTTGGACCATATGAGGGACAGCTCCTGATTATGATTCTTTCATAGCAGCAAGGCGTGTGTGTCTAATTAATCTCTATGCTGTGTTTATAGCCATTTGGTGGCCTAGATATGTGGACTAGATTTCTTCTAGAGGAAGCCTTCTGGTTTTGTCTTTTATACAAGGCTATGAAGACATAAATTCAGTTTTACAAGGTCTAACAATTACCATGAAGATGAAGGTTATCATCAATGGCTAATTCTTGGTATTGACCTTCACTTACGTTTTGGACTTGTTATTGTTACTCTCCATCCTAAATTTCCTATCACATTGGTGAGTGGTTTCAGCTAAATGATCACTTAGTGTACCTTTCAGCCAAAGTGCAGCAATCAAATACCATAATGTTATTCTTATCTTGTTGTCAACTTTTATCAATTATATCTTTTGTAGAAAGCACAGAGCTGATTTTACTTTTATTGAATCTGAGACTTCACATCTTTTAATTGTGTGGTCTGTCTTTCTTTCAGATCTTTAAAATTCTTTACTTTAACTGAATCTTTTAAAGTTTCGTGGAGAAGTTATGCTGTAAGCTGAGTTGTGATGAAAGCGTACCTGTCAGCTGGGGTTTTATAAGGAACAAAGGAGAGAGTCCTAGCTGTCAATGTTAGAATTCAGATGTTCATGTTGTATCATGTTGTATTTCTTATCTTTAAAGTCGTATATAAAAATTAAATCCAAAGGTTTTGTTCTGATATGGATATTTAGTGGATCTGTGGATAAAACATTTTCTAATTTCAATATTCACATCAGAATTCTAAATTCAGATTGTAATAGTACAATTCTGACATATAGCCATACACTTCATAATGACCTTTGATCAACAATGTATTGCATACTTGAGGGTGATCCCATGAAATTATAATACCATATTTTTACTGTACCTTTTCTATGTTTGGATATGTTTATATACACAAATACCACCGTGTTACAGCTATCTATAGTATTGAGAATAGTAACATGATGTACAGATTTGTAACCTAGGAGTACCCAGGGGTGGGGAACTTGTGGCCGTGGGGCCACACATGGCCTTCTGGATCCTTGAGTTCACCTTTGGGCTAAATCCAAGTTTGACAGAATGAATCTGTTTAATACAGGAAGTTTGGGTTGGTCAAGGGGCTGCACGTGGGGATCTGCAGGGACACATCCGGCCTTGGGGCTGCAGGTTCTATGTTAGCAAGACACAGGAACTGCCCAATGATGCATTTCTCCGTGTGGATCTTCATCATTAACCAATGCATGACTATATATTCCTAATACAAATATGGAATTGTAAAAGTAATGGAGTATTTAGAATGCATCCATACAAAGGGTGGCTAATAAAATTTATAATTTATTCTACTTAAGAATAATAAGAAATAATAGAGGCTTTCTTAAGCATAATATTAAGAAAGACACTATGACTAGATCCTGGCCCAGTGGGAAGTATGTCTTGAAGAATAACTAGTGATTTAAAAAGACATTTTATAGTTCAAAACACTGACTATTCCATGTCTCCCCACAGTGATTATACTCAGTGTGCTCGTGTTACAGATGAGCATGAGGTCAGGGAGGAGACAGAGTTTGTTGTAGACAGGAATCTCTTAAGTAGCAGAGAGAGGTTTTAGATCCAACTCTGACTCTTAATTCAGTTTGTCTTTAGGCTGCATTTTATTTCCATCTCTAATAACTACTCCCAGGAGTGTTTTCTGAGCTGTAAATATTTCATTTATTGCTCATTCACACAAATATCACACACTTTTCTGCACACCTTTGTCAGTTTCCCCTGGATCAATGCAGGAACGAATACTGAGACAGTGCTGGGATGATGTGTGACGGGGAAGCCCTCTTGATTTCCTAAGGTGAGGAAAGTCTGTGTCAACTGCTTTCCTCATGACTTCCAACTTCAAAACAAGTCCATAGTTCAGAGTAATCTACAATAACAAAATCCTAATGAAATTATTCATTTTTTTCAATTCTTCCTCATCTCTGCCTTTTATCCATATCATCTGTCAAAATGTAGAGAAACATTTATTACATTCAAAGAACAAATGGAAACAAGTTATAATTTTTACATAAAATTGTTATGGTAAAGAAAACCATCTGTGACATTTTGTGCAAGTATTTAACAGAGACACAATACAAATTTGTACCACTGTATGCAATTTTTACTTCCCCATGGTTCCAAGTCAATACTTTTTTGTAGCACGTGCAGTATTTAATCCTTACATTAGAACTATGAAGTTAATTACCTTATTATCTTAGTTTTATATAACAGCAAACTGAACCTTGGCAAGATTAAGTAATTTGGCTATTTTCACACATGCCAGTCATGTAATGGATCCTCAGTCTGTCTGATTGCAGTGCCTGTGTCCTTAACCACAGTGCTGTACTAGAATCTCAGGCACATTAAAGCTTGGCATGAATAAGTACAAATGTTTTCAGAAATCTACATGTAACATTTCTGAGTGCTGTGATTATTGTTGAGATGCAGGTTTAGGAGGAAAATGATTGTTAGAAGCAGAAATATTTATAGAGAAGATATCATTGGCATTAGGCCTTAAGGACAGAGGCACGGGATGGAAAACACCTACCTGGTGGAGAATGGCTGGGAACCAGTGTGGGACTAGGGATAGCAAGTATGGAAAAGACGAGGTCAGTTGGCTGGGGACAAGATGCATATGGGATAGTCAGATGAGATCCTTGGAATTAGAACCTTCTTTCTTTTTTTACATTCCATATAGTTGGTTCAAGTTTTCTTTATAACATGCAAGCACAAAATACACATATAGGCATTATCTTTAAAACTGAATTTGTCCTCATCAAAACTGTACTTCGATTTCTTGGCTACAAAGTACAGTACTTATTTGATTAGGTGTTGAAATATAATAGGAACAGAATCTTTTTTTTAGCTAATTAAAATACTGACTTATTTCTAAGCATGCCACTGATTACACATAAGTTTTAAGAAATCTGCAAGAACTTGTCATTTCTGTTGGATCTCAAATATAGCACCAAGTACATGGAAATACTTTCCCTCTGTGCTGCTGATGAATTTAACTGAGTGAAAGTAGAAGCCGTAACTAAGAATAAGAATGACTAAAACACACTTCTGAAGAATCATAAGTAATTGCACTGGAAAGCCATTGGCCAGGGAGTTGGTATTATTATTTTTCCAGTGTGTTTTGGGTTGAATCGTATCTCCCCCCCCAAAAAGAAAATAAAAAAATAAAAAGAAGAAAAAGAGAAGTTGGGGTCATAACTCCCAGTAGCTCAGAATGTGACCTTTTTTGGGAAACAGATCAGATGTAATTAGGTCAAATGAAGCCACACTGAGGTAGGGTGGACTCCAAAGTCGGTGGACTTGTGTCCTCATGAGAAGATCGTCGAGGGGAGACACACTAGGGAGAACCCCAGGCCGGGAGGAATCAGAGACTGGAGTTCTGCAGCTGCAAACTAGGAAATGCCAAAGATGACAGAAGCTAGAAAGATGCAAGGAAGGATCGTCTTGCAGGTTTCAGAGGGAGTGTGGCCCTGCTGACATCTTAATTTCAAGCTTTTAAATGGTGAAGCAACATGGATGTTAATCCATCCAGTCCGTGATATTTTGTTAGCCCTAGGAAACTAACACAGTGTGCAAGAGAATTAAGGAAACGTACGGAGCAGTTTTTCAACATAGAGCAATATGATTATTTTCACAAACTTTGAAGCCTTCTTCAACGTTTTAAGGAGAGATATTTTGTTTTATCTTTAATAATGTTATGTGCAGAAGTTGTCCTAGGTAAATATTAATATAATTATCTTAATATCATCAGTTTAGAGCTATTACTTTCCAATGTGCTCTTTTGAGATATATAAAAAATGTAAGTTGAAAATATAATATAATATAGTAATGTAAATGTTTACTATAATTTTTTAACATTGAACATTATCTTCTCATTCTGAAGTTTTTCCATCTATGGAAAAATGAATAAATTTATGTGTAAGCACGCAGCAGTGAAAGAAAAAAGCAACTTAAAAGAGTGAGAAAAACAGCAAAATTAGAGGGAAAAAAGCAAACTGAAATTGAAAATAGCTGATTTCTAGTCTCAGCATTATTATTTAGGTGAAGAACATCCTTGAATCATTTAATCTCTGAACAAATCTCGGTTATTTGCTCTGTGAAACTGGTATAATCCTGCTATCTTGAAGATGAAACCAGAATACATCATTTAGCTTCATTCAGAGTTTTGTATATCCTGGGTTCTCAGAATCGGCCTCTACACAGCTATATGGACATAGTCTGGAGGACCTTTGAATTAGGATGGATATATGTGAGACTCTTTGTCTCCTATAAAATAATAAGAATTTTAGTTTCTCTCCCCCATTTTCCTATTGAAGCCAGAGCTAATTTTCTTTAATTAATTAAGCAGTAGTTTGGACTTTTCACAGACATAAAGATCTAAAGACAGCCATCAAGCTCTCACTGTCAAGAATTCAATGAAAGTTTGGCTTGAGTAAAATTCATTTTGCATTCTTGTTAAAAATATACGATTGAAAGCCTCCTCACTAGCATTAGGAATGCCGGAGAATCCAACCCACATTCTGCATTTCAACCGGGGCCATCGGTAATTCTGGAGCCAATTATCTAGAAAGCATCTGTGGAAAAAACCTGTGGTCTTAATGACCAAACTTGATTGGAACAGTCCATTACATCTTTGGGTCAGGTGTCAAGGTAGCTTCCTATGTCCTAAAAGGCTGGGGTTCCAGGCAGCTGCCCCAGTCTTCAGTTCTTGGAGTGCTCTAGGTAGAAAAATGAGCAGAGACTCCAAGTCAGATAAAACATGAAACAATGTTTATGGAGAAAGAGAAAGACAGGTGTACAGAGTAAGAGCAAGGTGTAGGCTCACACAGCAGGATGCGTTCACCATGGACAACACACCTCTATTGGAGAGATAAGGAAAAAGGAATGGGTCATGGCTGCTGATTCTCTTCTATTCTGTTTTATACAGGCCCACCTCATGTTCAATGGTCACCTTGAAACCTGAGTCTTATGGCCTTACTGCACATGTGGACCTCTCATGACACTCTCTGAGAGCCATTGTGGGGTGTGGACTGTAATATAGATTTAAGTTAGTGACATGGTAATTAGTCTTAAGACTATTCTAGGTCACCTTCAAGACTCTACTGTCCCCGTTGCTGGGCCAGAGAGTCTTCTACATCCTTTTGCAGCTGGCTAAGTCCTGACTGGTAGGTAGATAAGACGTTCCCTCCTCCTATCAATCACTTGGGATGAAGTTAAGGTGGGCGGCACCAAGTTGGAAGGTGGGGAGCCACACCTTTGTCCTCCTTCCCCAGAAAAGCCAGGATTTCTAGCTATCTACTTAACATTTTGCTAGTTTATGATTGGTGGAATAAACTTTTCTCCCCAAATTACGATTTATTATCATGCTAATACATGCTACTTTGAATTATAACTGAAGGATGAAAGTCCTTTGGGGGGAGAAAGTAAGAAGAAAAGAAAGGAGTTGTAGACACTAAGATTTGTTTTATATGAAGAAGTTCTTTCAGTAGAAATTCCTTAATCCACAGCCCCAGAAAGAACTGTGAGAGAACTGTGTGTAGAGAACTGAGGCTAAAGAACATATATTTTGCTGCATGGAAATCTTTGAAACTCAAAAAATTAAATGACATTATTAGCTCTTTAGTAAGATTAGTGGAATTTTTTTTCTTTTTTTATTAAATCCTAGCTGTGTACATTAATGCAGTCATGGGATACAATGTGCTGGTTTTATATACAATTTGAAATATTTTCATCAAACTGGTTAAAGATTGGTGGAATTTTAATGAGTTACTGGTATTATTGAAATATCAGCAATTCTAATTCTATACAAATCAAAAAAGATTTTTCTTAAGTTTGTCTTGATGGTTTATAGTGAACTGGCACGAGACTTCTAACAGGTATAGCAGAATACAGTGAAGTTTGGAAAGACCCAGGCTTAGAGGTGGGGACCAAGAAGTTAATCACTCTATGTCACAATTACCTGAATGACAGATCAAAGCCTTTAATGTATGTGGAGCCTAGTTTCCTAGTCTATAAAATGAGTAACAGAGATAAATAATTTTTAGACTTAGATCCCTTTCTGGGATATTCAAGGCATCTGTTAGCAAATTTTACAGCGTGGACACAATTTTTTTCTTTTCTTTAAAATGGTGTAATGGTAAATGGCAAAACATTTTTTTACATTTAAATAGCCATTTTTTGAGACCTATTATTGCTAATATTTACTCAATAAAACACAAACATACATAGCAGTATACTGGTTTTACAAAGAACATTTATTTACAAAGAAATCTCACACATATATTCCATCATGTGTGCAATGTACTCAGCTCACATTCAGATTAAGTCTTGACTGGCACAAAATACAACATACAATGCAAATAGAACACTGATACTTCTTTGCCCTTTTATAGTTTATAAAGTCACTTTGAAACTATCATTTCATTAACAATAAACTTAGAACTTCAAATAAAAATCACAAATATATTAACATATCATATCTTGTACATATGTAATATGTAATATGAATTACATGTGTTGATTTATCTGACTTTTGCAATAGTATATTTATAAAGGCCTAAATTGAGATTTTAAAAACTAAATTATGTATACATACTTGAGACAGAGTCTCTCTTGCACAGGTTAGAGTTCGGTGGTGTTATCATAACTCACTGCAACATCAAACTCCTGGGTTCAAGTGATCCTCCTGCCTCAGCCCCTCCAGGTAGCTGGGAATAAATTCAGTTAATTTTTTAAATTTTTTTGTTGACATAGGGATTTTGGTATGTTGCTCAGGCTGGTCTGAACTTCTTCATATCTGGAACCTAGGTATGTTCATATCTAGAACCTTCAATGAAACGTCTCACCTCAACCTCCCAAAGTACTAGAATTACAGGCTAGCCACTGCTGTCATCTTCAAATTATATTTTAAAGGCATAAGAAGAGACAACTATTTAATTTGTGATTAATTTTTATTTTGAGTGCTAGGTGATCTGTATTCTCCATATTAGCATGTTTTGCCTGTGGAGAGTCCTTTTGCATAAAAGCTGCATTTATTCACAGTGCTGGCCTATAAAGTGTCCAGCCTTTGTTCCACAGAGTTGGAAGATATTTTCCTTCACCTGTGGATGGGATTTCTCTCTTAAAATACTGTCCTATCTAATGTACAGGAGACATTATATAAAGAGTAGTATTTGGCTATTTCACAACATTTTAAACTTTTTATTTAACAACTCATGTCTATATTTTGTGATTTTATCCCCTCTATTCCTTGTACAAAATGCTTTGGAAAGTTTCCTTTTTGTTTGAAGGGATAGGGGTCATTTCTAAGCAGATAAGAAGATAAACATGAGAAACATGAGATAAATGAATAGATTAGTGAGTCTGAGATGCGCTGAGTTACTGCTTTGGAGGTTAAGGGTTACTGCACATTGTGTGTGTGTGTGTGTGTTAGCATATTTAATCATTGTTTTTGCCTAAAATGCCAATTTATGTAGCAGGGAGTGTCAAAAAAATGTATACACATATCAAGCGATGTTATTTATGTTGGTAGCAATGTGTAGCATGACATTTGTTCAAATGCTGGTGCTAATCAAATTAATGCTGATGTCCCCATGCCAGAGGCATGAATAGATTAGCGTTTAAAATGCTCACCATCCTTAATCATCAGAGAAATGCAAATCAAAACTACTCTGAGGTATCATTTAACTCCAGTGAGATTAGCCCATATCACAAAATCCCAAAACCAGAGATGCTGGCGTGGATGTGGAGAAAAGGGAACACT